>SMSR01014141.1:1170-40538 GCA_019453355.1 Ceratina japonica
GGGCTACGTGATCGATCGGGAACATCTGACTCTTGCCACTGTTTCCGAACTGTTTGCCCGGCCAGTCAGAGGTTGTCGGCTAGAGATCAAAAGCAGAGATAGCCCGCAGCAACCACGGTCGCCCCGGTGATTTATCGGGGCAAATTGCAGACCGTCATAGACGAACGACAGAACACCCGATGACTTTTAGCTGTTATTAAAAAACCAGAGGCGCCAGCCTAAAATTGCATGAAAGGGAAACCCGGTAAATAAGAAAATATAAATATGAATGAAACCGAATTGAATTTCGGAGAATACATTATACATCGCATAAAATCGTATTAGAGCGACGCGAGATAAATGAGAGGCTCTGTTTCCATCGAATATCAAAGAATACGTTTTTGTCTAGGATAGAATAGGGACCCTCTAAGTAGGGACTGGACACCTATCTAAAACTGCGCCCAAACCGGAAGTTGCAGATTCAATTTGCAAGTTAGGTGAATGTAATGACAGTGAATACAGACTACGTTCACCGTCGATGCTTCAGTAACATAAAAATTGACATTTCTCAAAATACCGGTAATAATAAAGTAAAATTGCATTGTTGTTTATGAATATTTATTTATTGCGAAATTTGCCAAAAAAATGGCTAATCGAAAATATTGTAAGAGGATAAATACAGCAAATATTAACTAAAACAAATTGTTTTCAAGTATGCCAAATTTAATCCCCATTTCCGGTTTAGGTGCACTTTTTCGCAGCCAATAAAAAATCATCGTGTCGGTGTCCAGTCCTTACCTCGATAGAAAGCCTCCCTAGGATAGAATACCGTTCTTTCGTTGCTTTGACTCATCTCGGGCGTTTGTTCGCAGTTCATCGGTTCTATGGAGGTTCCTCGACCGACCAGCCGAGTGGAGATCGTGGCGGCGATGCGAAGAATCCGCGTGAGTTCGCATAATCTCTAATTAACTGTACTTATATACAGCGAAGTCCCGCCGCGGACGGAGTCTCGCGTTATCAGATATCAATTACGTTCGCGTTCCTCCACCGAGGAACCAATTTTTAATCGCGGCGGAGCGAACGGTCGCCGTTCGGTCGTAAAGAACCGTAATTAACCGTGTATATACACGGGATTGCTCCCGGTTCAGCGGTCGTTCATTTCAGTCTTGTTCTGTCCCCAGTACGAGTTCAAGGCCAAAGGGATCAAAAAGAAGAAAGTGACGCTGGAGGTATCAGTGGACGGGCTCAAAGTCACTCTTCGGAAAAAGAAGGTACGCGACGCGGGAGCTCTGCTGCACTCGTGCTCGTCTGGCCCTCGCGTGTCCGCGATAATTATCACCGACGTTTACTCCTCTCGCTCGGCCGCTTTTCCTCCTCGCTCTCCTCGTCCCCGCGTAGTTACGTACCACGCTCAATTTGTCCCGAGTACCTTCGAATTTGTCTCTCGTTTAATTGTACGGCTTGCGACTGTGAAGTTTAGCCAGTTCCTGTGTGCGTCTTCTAGCGAAACACGTTTATATTTCAATATGTATGTATATATCGAAATTTCAGTCTGTCTCACGCAGCCAAACGCAGGAGGTGGCTAAACTACACTGTTCCTGATTGTACAGATTGGGACAGTGAAGTTTAGCCACCTTCGTGTTTGTGTGCGTTCCCTAGCGGAACACATTGATATTCCAATATGTATGTATATATCGAAATTTCAGGGAACGCACACGAACGCAGGAGGTGGCTAAACTTCACTCTCCCTGATTGTAAAGATTGGGACTGTGAAGTTTAGCCAGTTCCTGCATATGTGTGCGTCTCCTAGCGGAAGACATTGATATTTCAATATGTATGTATATATCGAAATTTCAGGGAACGCACACGAACGCAGGAGGTGGGTAAATTTCACTCTCCCTGATTGTAAAGATTGGGACTGTGAAGTTTAGCCAGTTCCTGCATATGTGTGCGTCTCCTAGCGGAACACATTGATATTTCAATATGTATGTATATATTGAAATTTCAGGGAACGCACACGAACGCAGGAGGTGGCTAAACTTCACTGTCTCTGATTGTACCAGAACCCGGAGAACGAATATCGATTCTAACAGCTCCGGGCGCGCGATCAGTTGTTCTGAGAACAGGAATTTCAGTTGAACGAAAATATTCTCATACCTCGGAATTCTCTGTTTATTAAATGTCGCTGTTAAAAGGATGGCGATCGCGGCGCAGTATTTTAATGTTAACGCGTCAATTACTCTCGAGCAGCCGGTCGTGATTTATCGGCCCGAGCTTTTTGGCTCGTTACACCGTACATACGTACGTACATATGTACTACGTGCTGCTCGTTATCAATCGACGAGAGCGGCAATCGAAAATAGAAGCTCGCGCGTCCGTACGAGGGAGAACCAGTCGATAGAAACGGAAATGAAAATGTCGAATAGGAAATCGAGATGACGATTCTTTGCGGTGAGAATTACTTTCGTTTCTTTCCCGGGCGTCACGTTACGTTGACCGCGTAGTTAGCCGTCGTCCCCCACGAGATCGTTCTACGGATCGCGGGATTAATCAGTCGTTGCTTGTCCCGTGTTTTCGCAGAAGAAGCAGCAACAGTGGATGGACGAGAATAAGATATACCTGATGCACCATCCGATATACAGGTAAGCCGACTCGCAGCCTCCCTCGGGAGAGAACGAGTTTCGCCTCTAGTCGAACATTCTCTAATTGCGACAATCATCATTTAGTTCCGTCCCGCAAATGGTTCGGCGTCGTCGTATAAAATTTTAATTCCGAGACGGTTCCGTTTGCAGCTAAGTGGATTCCTTTTTCCGTGGACGGCGAACGCGCGCGTTGATCATAAAGGGAATTGGCGAATTACGCGTGATTCTGCCGACTGTGACAAACGCGCTACGATCGGTGAATTAACGATGTTAAACCTCGAACCGGTGTCCTTGACGTTCTTTGTGTATTAGTCTTTAATTGTTGACACGTCGACGATTCACATTCGTGGTATTAAGGAGAATTAGAATTAGAAAAATTGCGAGAGGGGAAATTTTTCGGTGTTGCAGGATATTCTACGTCTCCCACGACAGCCACGACTTGAAGATCTTCAGCTACATCGCTCGCGACGGCAGTAGCAACACTTTCAAGTGCAACGTCTTCAAATCTAGCAAAAAGGTAGGAGACTTCAAGTAATTTCTGTACTCCGCGCGTCGCTCGTCAAATTTCAAGTATTTATTTCAAGTCTGATCACTGGAAACAATGTTAATTTATATATAAAGTTTTAGTAGATCCCTCTGTCGTATGTAAAATCGATGGTCGAGTCAGGATGGAAGACGTCGGCGGATCGAAGATCTTCCGTTCCCTGCATAGTCATCAGGTCGTGTGCGCTACGCGGTGCATACACGCGCAATTATTCACGCGGCGCAGGTAGTAGCGCTGTGTCGCCTGGCGTTCTATCAAGTCACGTTATTGTAATCCTATAAATAACCGAGCGAACCCTCGACAGCTTTTTCCCCGCTCGCACACGTACGTATATACATACGTGCCTATATACTTAGACGCTTACGCGTGTGTACGTGTAACTTTTGCTCTCGTACTTTTATTTTCTTTCACTCTCCTTTTTATTGCGTTCCGAGACCGACACAGAGCTTCCTGTTCCCCTTTTCGTGGCTCTCTTATTCTCGTCCTTGCGGCACCGACCGCCGCAGACCCTTTCTTCTACGGCCACAGCGATTCGTGCTTTTTTCACGCGTCTTAAGGGTAATTTGCCTCGGCGGCCTCCGTCCTAACGACGTCCGGACGCCCCAGAGGTCGACGCGTTCAACAGTCCTGACTCCTGGAACGTTCCAAGGATTAGAAATTATTAAACGCGGTACGCAATTAACGCGGAGATAGCTGATTACGTAATTAGGAAATTCTGAATTATCGGTGCAACGTTCTCGTTTCAGTGAAAGGTGAAACGCTTCCTGATTTTCTAAAATGCCTCACTCACAATAATCTGTTTAAGAAACTGTCTTTTTGTCGAAATCGTTCGGCCGAGATTTACGAAGCTCTTGGACGCGATTCAGAGCTCGTCAAAGCCATCGCTTTCGCCTGTTGCGAAGACACGAGGAGGGAACGCGGAGCAGCCGCGTCGCTGCCAAGGGAGCAGAACGCACCTTCCACTTCTCTCGGTCGAGATCACGGCTCCGCGAGATCGTGTGACGATAAAATCCCGTCCGGTGCCCTGACCCAGCGTTTCTCAATCGTTTTTTTTTTTATACCGATTCCCCGCAACCGTAGAATGATTTCCGAGGCGGACAATAAAAAATGGTACTTAAACCGTTTCTTATCTATTCGTAATAACGCGATGCCCTAATGTCGTTCAAACATAGAAATTGAGGAATTCCTTGAGGAATACTTGGAACGCGTCGCTTATCTCAAAGCAAACTTTGCCTCGCATTCTTTTACACGGTTCGAAAGGGCGACGGGCGGAAGTTCGTTGATTAGGATTTTTGTTGTATCGGGGAACGGGACGGGTCCGGCACGTTGTAATCAAAGATCGTTCGGAGTAACTCGAAGATCAAGGTTGACGCGGTTAAGTGTACGTTCACGGGGAAAACGCGAGGAGGCTCGCTCGATTTCGCGGAAGAACAGCTGAAATTAGACGCTGTTGGTCAACGAACTTTAACGTCGAATTACACTCTCAACGTTTTCTTACCAAACATCTTTTTTATCTAACGGAAACCGTTCTCGTTTGCATCCACTGTAACGCTTCGTTTTTTCGTAAAAAATCAATTATCGCAAAGCGTCGGAACGTCGGCGAGTCGAGGTTTTTTGCCGGCAGAGTCGAGGTTTCTTTTTTTAAAGTAAACACGATCGGTTTCGTGATCCTCGTCGATGTTTAAACTCGGACAACTGGGTATCGTATCATCATCGTCGCGGGTGTACCGAGAACGAACTGACTGAGAGCGGAGGCCGGGTCCGTGCGTCATACGCGTTGTCAAGGCGTTAATTTTAACTTATACAGCTTCGGTTTACAGGGGGGCTACCGGTAATAAGGCCGGTTTTAAAAATATTCCCGATCTCACGTCGTTCCCGCGCATAAATTATAAACCGCCGAAAATACATAACACCGGCCCGGCGGGGGCACGGCTTTAACTCAGCCCGGCGCGCTGAGTTATCGTCCCTCTGTCTACCTGCAATTATTTAAAGAATACGTCCACCGTTTTCATTTTCCGAGACCTAAACACATCGACGAGCTTTATTTTATTTTTATTTTTCCGCCCGGCGTAAGTGGCGTTGTTTTATTGATCTAAAACCGAGCCGGTGTTTGAGCGTAACGCGTTCCGGGCGATGGTTAAACAGCGAACTAAATTCGTTACACAAACGGCGGTGTAGCAACGATCGTGTTTGGTCGTTCGGTAAAGTTCAAGGCTCGTTCTAGAGTTTCACGGAACCGGGATTTGTCGTGTCCAGGAAATAAACACGAGCCACACCATTGCGAAAAGTATAGAAGACGTGTAATTCAGCCGTCGACCTTTCTCTCTCTCTCTCTCTCTCTCTCTCTCTTTCTTCGCGCCGGCTAAAAATACGTACTTGCCCATGCCATTCCGGGAATGAATTAAATCGTTCTCAAAAGCTTTGAGCTTTTCGATCGTTTCTCTCGCGGACCCGGAAGAGTTTCGCCGGATAATTAAAAGATTTGCTCGGGATTCCAGTCGAATTTCGCTCAATGCTCTCTTGCAATTTGTATTGAGTTGAAATGCGGAGATTCGAAACGCAAAGGTCTGCGCCTGCAATTTCTCACCGATTTGCTCGCGATTCCAGTCGAATTTTGCGCGATGCCTCTCTCGCAATTTCTATTGACTCGAACCGCGGATACTTGAAACGCGGAGGCCTGCAATTTCTCATCGATGCAGCGCGCGTGTAACGCGTCTCGTTATCGCGGTGCCGCGGAACGCAAACGTAGAAACGCGACGAGGATGTAGCGAGTAGAATCGCTCGACCGAATTACCCGGCTCCGGGTGAAGGATGCTCGAAACGGGAACAGCGGAACGCAAACGGGCGAATTTCAAGCGTTGCTTTCCGCGTTCTGAAAGCTCGGCCGTGCCAGTGCCGCGTCGAGGTACTCTAAGCTCTCTCTCTCTCTCTTTCTCTTTTTGTCTATCTCGTTTCGTCTCTCGAAACGACGTCAGGGGAGGGGCAGGAGGGGAGCAGGGACCGGGTTCGTCGTCGAAGAAAACGCGCAGACCCCGGTCAGCTATGACGAAAGACGGTGGGATGGGAAATAGCGAAACTCTAATTTCAGTCGAATTGAAGACCGATGGAATTATTATGGATTCCATTAGAATCCGATTGGTGTGGTTTCAAATGGAAAGAAGAGGAGCCTGAATCGGTTCGAGTCGTCGTCATATAGAATATATTTGCGGGACTGTAATTGACGTAACGAAATTAAAGTGAAGACGAAGATGGGAGGCCGGACGATGAAGACGAACGAAGTGCAATCGTGCGAGATCGTTGACGGCCGCAGAAAATTGATTCAATGAAGAGAAGCAGGTGGAATGGAGAACGAGACGAGGCTACAATTCCAGAAGAAGAAGAGAACCGAAATAAAAGTATACTACGAGAATTGGTCAATGAAGAATATTAGAAGTAATCAATTTTCTGCGCAAGAAGTTATCAATTTTCTGCGAGAGAAATTATCAATTTTCTGCGAGAGGAATTATCAATTTTCTGCAAGAGAAATGATCAATTTTCTGCGAAGAAAACAGAATATTTAACATGAAGAGCTGCAGTCGCTAGAGATAAGAAGAGAGAGGATCCTGACTCTCGTTCGCGTGGCACGTGTTCTTATCGGTTCGGGAACGCCATTGAGCGGCACGGAACGGGAAATATTAATGCACTTATAAATAAACCGGTAGGAAAAATCCAGCTATAGCGGAGCGGGCGCGGGCGTGTGTTGTGCGTGGCGTCGCGACGCTTCGGGCTCCGCTCGCGCGACGCTTTAGTTCCGCTCCACCTGGCCGTCGCGGCACGACGCGATACACTCGTCGTTTTCGAGTATTTCGAGATGAGACGGGCACGCGTGCCACACGCATCCGCGTTACCGTTCTTTGTGCGCGTCACTCGACCTGACGAGACGAACTTCATAAATGAACTTCACGGGAGAGTGTAAAAAAAAAAGAGTTTGGGGGAACGACAGTGAGGACTGACAAATATTCGTTTGATTTGTAGTCGATAGACGAGCGTGAGGTAATCATCCGGCGAGAAGAAGTAAGGGAAGAGTGTCGGGAAAGAAATGAAGAGGAGGAGAAAAATGATGTTTCCCAGAAAAGAAAACGAGATCTCGTTGTTAGGAGAAGATCGATCTGGTTGACGGTCCACGTCGCGAGTGTTGTAGTAGTTCAGTCGTGAGGAAAAATGAATTATCGACGGGCCATTTGCCCGTTTCCGAAGCGGTGTGTAAACGTTCGAATCGTTAAGTGGCTATAAAAATGATAAATGAACACCGAGCTAATACCGAATGATCGATGCGACACCGTTTCACCGTCCCGGTAATATTTGTCATTGTCGCGGATTCTGCAACCATTTTTCTACCCCTTTAAGCTCTTATCTCGACGATCGTCACGCGCCGAGTTCTGTGCACTTCATTTTTTTTTTAATCGACTTGGGATGAAAATCTCTTTTGAGAACGATTTAGCCTTCGTTAAATTTTGTTAAAATGTCGATAGAAAAGATCGAATATTAAGATTTATTATTAGAAAAAATGTGATCTTTGAGCCGAGATCTGATTTTTTTGTAATTGACGGACTTGGGATGAAAATCTCTTTTGAGAGCGATTGAGCATTCATTAGATTTTGTTAAAATGTCGATAAAAAAGATCGAATATTAAGATTTATTATTAGAAAAAATGTGATCTTTGAGCCGAGATCTGTTTTTTTTGTAATTGACGGACTTGGGGTGAAAATCTCTTTTGAGACCGATTGAGCATTCATTAAATTTTGTTAAAATGTCGATAGAATAGATCGAATATTAAGATTTATTATTAGAAAAAATGTGATCTTTGAGCCGAGATCTGATTTTTTTGTAATTGACGGACTTGGGGTGAAAATCTCTTTTGAGACCGATTGAGCATTCATTAAATTTTATTAAAATGTCGATAGAATAGATCGAATATTAAGATTTATTATTAGAAAAAATGTGATCTTTGAGCCAAGACCTGATTTTTTTGTAATTGAGGGATTTGGGATGAAAATCTCTTTTCAGACTGATTGAGCATTCATTAAATTTTGTTAAAATGTCGATAAAAAAGATCGAATATTAAGATTTATTATAAAAGAAACTGTGATCTTTTAGCTGAGACCTGTTAGCGTAAGGAGCAATTGTAAGGAGGTCACGAAAACTGATGACGGTGGATCTTGATCATTCCGCGAAACCGGCAAATATTTATGGAGAGCTTTCGAGAAATGAGGCGTTCAAGGGGAACCTTTGATTTCTCACGAATCTGTTTCCGCCTGTTGAAATAATACACCGATCAAGGGTAATTGGATGATCGATACCCGTAGAGATCCGTGTTTCATCATCCTCCCGCCGCATCGGTTTATCACCGAACTCGACTTTTCAAAACGTTTACTTATCGTTTTATGAAGAATGCATATTTTCCTTTGCTATTTTCGGTCTAACAAAAAAATATGGAATCCGAGGTATCAGAAGATAAACGTTTTCAGTTATTTAGTTTAGACCACGTGTTTCCGTTTCGTTTCACCGATCCTCTTCGGGCCGATTTTCTAATCGACTAGCTAGCCATCAATCGGTTCTCTCCTTGAACTTATCGGCCGGAGAGTCCCTGGTTCCCATAATAATAATTACCGCGAAAAAAGAACGAAGACCTTTGAAACGACCTCGCTTATTTTCATCGCCGATCAATCGAACCCGATAGAGATCTAAATCGGGTGCATATTCCTCGTACAATTTATTCAAACTATCACGCCCGATAATTAAGCCATTAGAGAAGGATTTATTCAAGAGCGATTAATCGAGAGTCGGTCGCTCGCTCCGACACTAAATCCGGTCGTTCATAAATCTCGAACTTGACCCCGGACGTCGGCCCATTAGTGATAACGGACGAGAGAGTCGCGCGTGATTAGACACGAGCGTGCGTAACGCGGGTTTAACGTGCTCCCCGGCGATTAAGCGACGAGCCGATAACGCGCGTTCCCCTTGATAGACCGCACGCGATCACGTTTAAAAGACGCATATCGCCGCTCTTATACATATCGTAATTGGCAGCGTTCTCCCGTCGATATCTCTCTCGCATCTCCGTTCCGCGATAAATCCCGCGGACGTCGATAATCTCTTCCATCTGGAATTTTCAATATCTCTGACCATTTCATTTTTTAAGCGTTTAACCGATCGTGTCGACGAGGACGAGAGGAGAGGAGAGGAGGAAGAAGAAGAGGTTCGAGAGCGGAGGATGCCGGGTCGAGTTTTCTTTTGGAAAGGAAGCCAAGAGGCTCGGCGAGCCGAGAGAAACTGGTCGCAAAAAGTAGATCAATATGTAATACCCCGGCCGGTGTTAACGACCGTGTGTACGCGGTAGACAAAAAGCTGGATGAGTTATGTTAAGAGGAAGATTTACAGGTTCCGAGATTAATCCCGCGGGGTGAAACGCGCGGCGGCTCGTCGTCGCCCGCTAGTCCCGGGTCGGCGTTACACGCCGCGGAGTAAATAAACTCTCGCGGGGCTTAACGATCGCGGATCCGTAATAGTTTCTAAAGCAACGGGGCGAGATTTATCGCCGGATTTCGCCAGTGGTCCACGCCACGTCTGTTTATAAATGGAATCGTCCGGCTTGTGCACCGCTACAGCACACGCAGATGATATCGATTCTTGTATCCGAAACGTGTATTTGGGCCGGGCTCAAATCGGCGCCGGAACGCTATTGTAGGAGGCCTTAACATTATTTATATACGCGGATAAACGAGTCGTTTATCCATCGCATAAAAAATAGACTCCGTCTGTACGAAACCTTATTTTTTATTCGATTTTAGAACGATTTAACAGTGACGTGACGAGCGTAGGATTTAGAAAAACTGAGTATAGTTGATCGAGCGACCGGGATAAGGGCCGAGCATGAGTTTGTATCGAAGAGAAGAAGAAAACGGTGAAGAGTAGAGGTTGTTCGGGGAGGCAGGGCACGTAGAACGATGCTGAAGAACTCGAGGCAGGCGTGCAGAGAGGCGTCGCCGGGTTCCGGCCCGACCAGCCCTTCCGGTGTCGCCGAGACCACCCCGAAGCCGAGGAAGAAGCTCTCGTTCAAGGAGCCCGAAATATTTAATTACCTGAAGCTGAGGAAACCGTTCGGGAAGTCGAAGCCGGCGCCGCCACAGCCGCAGCTGACGCGGCCGACGCCGAGCGTCGATTTCAGCTTCGATGAGAACCCCTTCGAGGAGGAGAACGATGACCTCGAGGAGCTCGAGGTAAATGGTGTACGCCTGCGAATAACGCCGTTTATGGGGTAAGGTGTACCCGCTCCTGTGGCCCGAGCGAGAAAAAACCGGAGCCGCGGGACGCCGCGGTAGAGACAAGGGAAAACGTGGAATAAATTATTAGACGTCCTGCCAGTTATTCACGAACCCTTTGCTTTCTTCCCGTTCCCTGTCTTCGTTTCTTTCTTTAAACGAGTACTTATACCGACCGAGAGCCGGTACCGTTTTTCCGACCTTACCGTTTTACCTTCTCTGAGCAATTAAGTAATTAAGGAAGTACTATAGGTAAAAATTCATTTTTGATAACTTTGTTCGTATCCGCTTTCGATCTCTGAGACCGTGGCTTTTTAATAGCTGTAGTTAGCGGTATATCGAGTTTCATCGAAATCTGATTGTTAATTCTGTTACCGATAGTAATTCCTTGAGTTAAACGGTATGTACGTTGATTCGGGTGGTGGAATATTGTTGTGTTCGAGGGTACGGGTAAATGGAGTTCGCTCGGTTTAAGTTTAGAATTGTGGAATGTTTGAGGTTTCGTGGCGTTTGAATATTCTTAGGTTTCGCCGTTCAGTGTTCGTGGAGACTGAATATCTGGAGTTTCACTTGTCACTTGAACAAAAATTTACTTTTTTTATGCTTGAAGTTTGACGTCTCTGATTTTCGTGTATCACATAGTGTACTTACTCGTACGTTCAATTGAAAGAGTTGGATTTCGATAGAGTCAAGCAATGAGGGTGGTCAGAACGGTAGGACAGGCGTTCGAGGTGTGCCATAAATTAAGTATAAACAACGCGACGGAGGACCGCGGCGAGAAGGACAGGGAGAGAGACCACGGTGAGAATCATCGCGACGTTTACGACGATCAGGACGAAGCACCCAACGAGCAATCCCAGCCATCCCCGTCTTCCGTGCACAAAGGTTCGTCCCTTAAATATTTACGAACCTTCTCAATGTATTAATTCTCCTTTTGTCAACCAATTAACTAGACCAAATTTCTCATATTTCAGATATATCACTTTTGGGAGACCCGGAAGATTCGGTGCAGGAACAGACGACGGTTCCGTGTCTCCTGAGGTCGCACGAGGCTCCGGCGACCACAGCGTCTACCTCGCCCATTAGACAATCGCCATCGGTACGAATAATTTTTTTAATTCCTTCTTAACAACGCATTTCATGGGAATTCAAGTTGAACTTCGTTTTACAGGGCACGGTCACCTCCGACTGCGGAGGATTACTGGTCGGCGGCGAGTTGACCGCTCTGAAGCACGAGATTCAATTGCTTCGCGAGCGATTAGAGCAACAGAGCCAACAGACCAGAGCAGCCGTCGCCCATGCGCGACTTCTTCAGGATCAGCTTGCGGCCGAGACGGCGGCTCGTGTCGAAGCTCAGGTAAGCGACACGCGATACTCGTATAGTCGCACGATACCCGTCCGACGTGTTCCAGACGATGCTTATAATCATTTGTCAAACTGCTTATGTGACATCGAAACGCAATGAACGAGAAATTACCTATTGCAGACTTTTTAAATCTCGCATTAACGATTAGCAATTTCAATTTATTTCTGAATTCCGAGATTTCATTGATCTTCTGTAATCGTAATATTAATAAAAAATAAATGCTTCAAAATATTATTTATTATGTTATAATGTAAATATTATTTATTATGTTATAAATGCTTAATTCATTTTTGAACTGTAGGATGATTTTTTGTTCGTTTCTAGGCCAGGACTCATCAGTTGTTGATGCAGAACAAGGAGCTGCTGGAGCACATAGGTGCGCTCGTCGGGCATCTCCGTGAACAGGAGAGGATCTCGAGCGGGCACGTGAGCTCGCAGCCCCAGATGCCTGGCTCGGCCACGATGCAGCAAACCACTACGGTACCCGATCTGTCGAACCTCGGCCAGGTAACGCTCTACCGAATACCGTGACACGAGTGTTCGACACGGCGAACCTGTACCCGAACGTTGTTGCATTCCGATTAACGTTTAACACACTGTACTCTCATACTTCCCCTGTTTGTCTCTTTTTTTTTATACTGTAACGCCTTTTGTACTGACGCATTTTTTTATAAACTTATTAATAAAACGATTTACACACATTTTTACGTTTCGCACCCACCCACCGCCCACTTTCGTTTTATACAAGTTTCTTGCGTGCATAAATTAATTGTGTTCTCGTCTGATTGAATGTGCAGATCTTTTTTTTGCATGTAAGTCGGTGATCTACTTTGATACAAGACGAACTGCCCGAGCACTTTTTTACAAGAGAATAATCGTTTAATGTGAGTAATAAGTCTGAACGTCACAATAGGACATTTTTAATCCTTTCAAGGGAGCATGAACGGTCGCGCGTCGAAACATCGCGAAAACGGTATACATAGAGCGACGCGGTTCCGTCCTAAATTGCTCGGCAGGAAGATGGCAATTTAATGCTGACATTAAAGCTAAATCGCTAATCCAATAATCGTGCTAAGCGCCGGTGTGACGGTGTTATGTAACAGGTCTTCGCACGGGACTTCGGACTCTGTGCTACCAACAAATGCTAGGTAACGTTGCCAATTTTCAATCCGCGGAGCATGTGCCACGCGAATTTCAAACGAGTAATCGAAATCTCACGTCCGTCGGGACATTCCGATTTCAATAGCTTCAAGTAAAAGCCTGAACGAGTTTTTTCTCTGATTTCTCTTACGATAAAAACTGAATTCCTTCTTACGTAATTCGTAATCGTTTAATACTTGGATGTCAATGAAATGTCGTTGCCTGGGGAACAGTGCCAACGAACAGGAGGACAGACTTCGCCGTGGGAACTGGACCCGCCATCCCCGTACTGCACTTATCCACCCGACTCTCTGTACCCTGGGAATCTGAACACAATGGGCATCCAGGGAAACGGCACCACGGCCGATCAGTTGCAGTTCCAGACGCAACTCCTCGAAAGGCTGCATAATCTGAGCCCGTATCAGCAGCAAAGATCACCTTACAACACGCCTACTCCATACACGATGGGCCCTAATCTCCTTCTGCCTCTAAACAATCGACCGGTAATAAGTAAATCGCGTTGAGCTCAGCCGACGAAGAAAACGTTTCATCAACGAGACAAGAAACAATTCCTGAAAATGCCTTTTAAAAAATCTTTCAATTTTTATACATATGATCTTTAATAGTTTCTTTGTAAGTGCAAGACGTTTTCTGTCAGCGTCGTAGAGAAGTACAGATATAATTTAGTTTTAAATTTACAGAATTCAGCGATGTCTCCGAGTTCCCTGTCGTTAAGAATTTCTCAGCCGAACAGCTTCTCATCGTCGCCCATAATGACGCACAAGATAGACAGCTACGCCGTGAGTCCAGAGGAGTCGAAAATCACGTTTATAAAACCTTTGCCGTGTACCGGGGAACAGAGGAACGTGGCCCAAGAGACTCAGAGGAGCAGGCAAGACCGAGGGAGTCTGCACGACGAGATACCACCGATCGTCCTGGACCCGCCGCCTCAGGGCAAGCGTTCAGAGGCGACGGCCAAGCAAGCTCAAACTAAAGAAGCCTCGAACGGGACGAATAAAAGTCAGAAGAGTCTGGCGACAATCCTGAGGACGCCCGGGCCACCGCCGTCTCGCACGACCAGCGCCCGTTTGCCTCCGAGGAACGATTTGATGTCCGAAGTGCAGAGAACCACCTGGGCCAGACACACGACCAAGTGAAGGAGTCTAGGATAAACGCGAACATATCATCCATTCGAGTAGAATTAAGGCAGGCTAGTTCGAAGGATTCTTGTTCGAATAAATCAATCTTTACGGTTTCTAATGTATCTTTGGAGAAATACGAAAATTCTACTTGAATAAGTTAGTAGATCGGAGAGCTATGAGTAGGAAAATGCGATATTGGAGAAAGTGACAATTCTAAATAGTCGTTTTTAAGCTTCCCTCGACTTGAAGGAGACACGCGTGTCGATGAAATCGTAACGGCGTCTTCTAGTCTGGCGAATTGGTGCCAAAGGTAGTAGAGCTTCAGAAAGAGTTTATTTTCTATAAACGAGCGCAATTTACGAAGTGTGAGAAACGAGTGTATATAAGATGTTGTTAATTGTACATACTATTGAACTCAAATTATTTTACACAAGGAACAGTGTGCGCCGATCTAGGCTGCTGTTGAATTCTTGTAAACTTTATCGAATAAAGTTCTTAGCAAGGATATGCGAATAATTATTAATTTCCTATTCACTCATTAACTTCCTATCTTCCTTCACTAATTTCCTATTCACTTTTTGTTGAATTAAATTATCCTGACCAAGGAAGTATAATAATTCGAATACGCTGAATAATTGTCATTCTTGGACAGAGAATAAAAATGCTGCGTGAGAATCGATACGTTTAACCGGCTGCAATCAAGATTCATTTAGTTCCCATAAATAATCGTATTCCTGACTCTCGGTGACATTAATAGCGTGCAAACGGATGCGTGTTAGCGACTTTTAGTATCCCTGAGGTAATCATGCTGCGTGGTTCATTATTCTGAAAGTGTTTATGGTTTTCCAACATTCATAGTAACCGCAGTATATCGCCGGACTGCGAAAGGGTCGAAGCCATTCAGCTTTCGAGAGACGGGTCTCGTTTCACGGTGACTATTTCTCTGTTACAAACAAATCGAATTATCAATAAACAATAAAATAAAGAGAGAGAGTAAAGTCAAAGTTTCTTAATGCATTTTAATAAGAATTCTCGGTAATTTCCGGTAACTGTGATTAGTTTCCGATAAGAAATCGTCGGGGAAGTGTTTCCCTTCCGATTTAGCAATTGACGTAAAAAATGGAAGAAAATGGGAAGCAGAAATCGACGGAGAAAATTTCTGGGATCTTGAGATCGTCTCGATCTCGAGTGACATCACCGCTGCTGCAGTCTTCTTCACAGGTAATATTTTCGATTAATAATAATACCGGTGACGTTCACGAGCGAAAGAGGCGAAAGTTAATTAAGGACAGTTTCCCGGGAAGATGATTAATAATCGGAATCGATCAACGACATCTCTCTATCTTGCGATCCGTTTAATTAGCAAATGTATCGACGGCAAAAACTTTAACGACCTCGCGTGGGAGAAAAACTGTTATCCGATTCGATAAATTCTTAGATAATTTATTAATCGGGCTGGGGTACGTGTCCGGCGTTAATTAGCAAATTAGTTTCGCGAAACCGGGATCCCTTGGCGGATATTTTCACGAATTATTGCCACGGCCGGGGGCGTTTCTCACTTTCGTACCATTCGATTTCGAAAGGGCAACGTCAGTCGTCTGTCAGTGATCGACTGTGTCCAACATTATTTCTTTGAATATAAATTTCGTTCGAAAAAATATTAATAAATAAGCTGATTGTTTATATACATTTAAATAATAATAGTATCATTTTTAATTATGATAGCAAAGTATTTATAATAAAAGTAAAATATTTATAATAAATATTTATAATAAAAGGAGCGTCGCTCAGAAACTATTAAATAATGATGGTAGGTATCTGGAGCTCAATTATGTAATTAAGCATAATTTCCGTATTTCTTCTTTTTTTTGGGAAAGGGTCACGCACTCTTCTTTCAAGGCGTGTCATAAAAAAGTGAATGATAGTAATAAACGTTCCGTGACGCCCATGAATCTAATTTCGATCGGGAGGGAAGACAGTGCACGCAAAAAATAGGGGATGTTTTTCGTGTGTCTCGGAGAAGAATGATTATGTGAAAAAACGAAGGGTGGGGTCACGTGAGGAATGCGATTTGTACGTGAACGCGATGGGTGTCAGGGTGCGGCAAGTCGCACGCGACCTCCTTTTCTAAATCATCATGCTCCGATCGTCGATGATCACCGATCACAGATTCTTTTATAATTTACAATTCTCTTATAATCTATAATAATTCTCTATAAGGATCTTCTCTTATAATTTATAATAATTCTCTATAATAATCTTCTCTTATAATTTATAATAATTCTCTATAAGAATCTTCCCTTATAATTTATGTAATTAAAATTAGAAATAAAAATTCATTTCTCTCTCGTTATATTATAAAAATTAGAAATGAACGTGAATCTATTGGGTTGGGAAATAAGTGATTGCGGATTTTATATAAGAAATTCATCGACAATCATTTAGTTCCCAATCCAATAGAATTTTATTAATAAATACGATTTAATAAATTGATCGATTACACTAGAGTTGAGCTATAAGCAACGCGTGGTAATAAATCAATCTCGTTGCTAAACAGAGTCCACGTTTACTCGGCGTTAATTTACGGCCTTTCGTGATTTCGAGGGTTGTAAGCGTGAACGACGTCGCTGTTCTAACAAGCATTAGAGGAAACTTATAGAGTCCGATACAGGCGCGGTTCGACCAGGGGTTGACCGGACCTCTCATCGACACAATAACAGTCCATTCGAATCCACCCACTAATCAGTTTCACCAGAATTGAAACAGAGCTCCTTTCAACTATAACTTTCGAATAAAACTCATCCACTTTGAGTTGTTGAACCTCGTTACGTCCGACCAGAAGGTTCCAGTCTCGTTCTTTCGAGTTTCTAAAGTGACCACTACTTATAACGAGCCGCGAATCGAGTTGAACGATAGGATTCGTACGCGCGTGAATCGTACGTGGCGTGATGGATGATTTATAGTCGGAGTTCATGCAACTAATTGGTCGGTTTTCTGATATCGTAGGTGGAACCCTGTTCTCCCCAGCCGTCGGTCGACGGTCTGTCAGTTACCTTCGCCGTCAGCGGCGACGACGTCGAGGGTAACCAGAGGGAACGTCAAGAAGGGAACGCGGATATGCAGAGAATATCAATTGCCGGTTTGTTTAACAACATTATATATATTTACAACAAAAATAAATATACAAAAATGAAAATACGTAAAATTATAGGAAATATTGAAATCTAAGTACTATTTACGAGGAATGTTTAACACATTTGTTATTAAACATCTATGTACACAAAAATCTGTTTAATCTACAAATAAAAATAGAAAACAGTTCTCTAATTTTCTCGTTTCTTCCTTCAATTAATTAGAAGAAGAAGACGAGGATGAATACTCGGCATCGGCGTGCGAGATCATGTTACGACGGAGTTCCACTCGACGCCAGAGCAAACGAAGACGTCGTCCGTCGTCTCCGTTCAACGTAGAACCCGAGGCGAACCTTCGCCGAAGATCTTCCGTCTACACCATCAGCTCCGGCGAGTCAGTACATCTCTTCTGCTGTCAAACGTCTCTTCTAATTCAGTGATTCATTGAAATTTGTGAAAATGTGCGCAGAACCGCGATCTCTTTAGAAGAGAGTGGCAGTCAGGAACAGATCTTCGAGAAGCTGAAGATGCACAAGGAAGTTCTGAGCGGAGTGAAGCAGCAGCCGTGGCCGCTTCGCAGGAAGATCAAATTGGTGCGACAGGCGAAGGCTTATGTCAGAAGACATGAGGGTGTTCTCCAGGAGAGGCTGGCTCAGACTCGAAGCACCAAGGACGCGATCGCTCGTGTTTCTTTGTTCATCACGAAGGTGATAGTATATTCGCATAAATATGACAAATGCATAAAACGTGACCTAGTCACCACAATTCATTTAATAAAAAATGGAGAGAGTACAAAGGGAAAGTGAAAAGTGTTTGATTCGTAGAAGTGGCAATATTGTCGGAGGGAGATAGTGAATCTGCAAACGTGGTTGGTCCCGTGGGAGGTTCGCATAAAGGAGATAGAATCGCATTTCGGTTCCGCGGTGGCTTCGTATTTCACGTTCCTGCGCTGGTTGTTTTGGATCAATCTCGTGATGGCTGTCATTCTCACTGCCTTCGTCGCCGTCCCGGAGGTACGCGTCTTCAAATTAAAAATCGACAGCACTGGTTATTACAGATTAAATAATATCGTATTAAAATTGTATTGAAATTCTGATTTTTGATTTACGCCAATTCTGTAATACTGCTTATACTGCTTGAAATTTCTGGGAAGAAATCTGTTTGTAACAGATGCTGACGGCGGATCCAGCTGCCGCAGGGGAGAGAAAGATAATGTTGAAGGAGGAGGAAATAAGATCGAAGCACCTGCTGACTCTGTGGGAATTCGAGGGCATCTTAAAGTACTCCCCGTTTTTTTACGGATGGTACACGAACCAAGATTCGCACACCGGTTACAGATTGCCCATCGCGTACTTCGTTACCAATCTGGTCGTCTACGTTTACAGTTTCGTCACCATACTTCGCAAGTAAATATAATTAAACTGAATTGTAAAAATAAAAATACCCGAGAGCGAGAGAACGTCGATGGTTCGTTATAGAATGGCGAAGAACTCCAGATTGAGCAAGTTGACCGAGAAAGAGGACGAGTACGTTTTCTCCTGGAAATTGTTCACAGGATGGGACTTTATGATCGGAAATCCTGAGACGGCGCATAACAGGACTGCCAGTATCGTTCTTGGGTTCAAGGAAGCCTTGTTAGAGGAAGCCGAGAAAGAAAAAGACGAGAGAAAGTGAGCCTCCGTCAAGATCCTCTTTTAACTCTTTGAGTACTGAATTAATTAGAGTAGTTTCACTCGTTAAATGTAGTCAAAGGGTTAATATTCGAATTTACGGTTTTATTTATCGTTTTGTTGAACTCTAGTTGGAAGATAATATCGATAAGAATTTTCGTGAACACCTCGGTGATCCTTTTATTGGTACTGTCGGCGTACGCCGTAATAAAAGTGGTCGCGCGAAGTTCTAAAGAATCGATGCCGGACGATTGGTGGCACCAAAGCGAGATCACGGTCGTGATGTCTCTGATCACGTACCTCTTCCCGATATTCTTCGAGATATTAGGTTTACTGGAGAATTATCACCCCAGGAAGCAGCTGCGACTGCAACTTGCTCGGTAAAACTTCCCTGATCGAAACTGGAATCCTTGATTCTTGAGGATCCTTGAAAAAAATATATTATATTCAAAAGGCAATTTTTATTTGATTTTAGAATAATGCTTTTGAATTTGCTGAACTTGTACTCCTTGATCTTCGCCCTGTTCGATAAGATCGACGAAATGGTAAGTGGAGAACAATGAATGATCGTATTGCGACGTCTGTGGATCATTATTATTTTACAGACGCAAGATCTGAGGAAGCTTCAGCCGACGATCAAGAACTGCACGTACAAACCGATCGAGTGCTACGATAGTGTGAAAAAATCAGGTCAATTCGTCACGTTAGCGTCTCTGAGTCTGATCGTCGCTGGTAACGCGATCGGATCGCAGTACAACGAAATGACCAAACCGAGTAAGTTTTCTTATATACGTATATTACATATATTATACCTATATTACATACGTATATTACATATATTGTACGTATATTACATGCGATCGATAGTTGAATTAATTCAAGCTTGATTTAGCACTGCCATCGCTGCCATTCTTGGGCACGAAATTTTACCCGAACCCGATACTCGATGAGAAATCATTAGAAGAGATTTACAACGTCGGGGACTACCCTCCGTTGGATTACGACGATGACGACGACGTCAAAACGAACGTTTCTATAAACAATATAACAGAATTCTATTTGATTGAAAATGCGGACGCGAACGTGACCGTCTCTATCATCTTCGACAATTTCACAGAGACTTCTTCCACTCGTTACGACACGAGTGATCTCTTTAATGAAACTACTAGTTACGACGACGAGACAGACAGTGGAAATTACGATACGACTAATACGTCTGCTATTACTGAAGATTCCGATAAAATTTTTTCAACCGTGGAAAGTGCATCATCGACCGTATCGGAAACTGGTTCTACGGATGAGTATTCGATAATTACAACGTCGAGTACAAACACTGAGTCATCGCCGATCACCACTCAAGAATATCGTACAGGAAGCGATGATCGAGTGTCTGATATTGATGATACGTCGACATCTTCGCGCGGCGTGATTCCTTTATCCACGGAAAGGGATTACGTCGCCCGATGCTTCGAGCAGATATGCACGACCACCACAAGAGACACAGGTGTGAAAACGATAAAAAATGTATATTATTAATAAGAATAATTGTCCTTATGTTTGTAGCCTCTACGTCGAAAGCGTTGAACTTGACGACGAGACGAAAGCTCCGTCGCTTNCGTCTGCTATTACTGAAGATACCGATAAAACTTTTTCAACCGTGGAAAGTGCATCATCGACCGTGTCCGAAACTGGTTCTACGGATGAGTATTCGATAATTACGACGTCGAGTACAAACACTGAGTCATCGCCGATCACCACTCAAGAATATCGTACAGGAAGCGATGATCGAGTGTCCAATATTGATGATACGTCGACATCTTCGCGCGGCGTGATTCCTTTATCCACGGAAAAGGATTACGTCGCCCGATGCTTCGAGCAGATATGCACGACCACCACAAGAGACACAGGTGTGAACGAAACGATAAAAAATGTATATTATAATAAGAATAATCGTCCTTATGTTTGTAGCCTCTACGTCGAAAGTGTTGAACTTGACGACGAAACGAAAGCTCCGTCACTTATGTTGGGAGACGATGTTCGGGCAAGAGCTCGCCAAACTCACCGTCATGGACTTAGTAACAATTTTGTTATAAATTAATTTATATACATGTTTCTCTTGCGATTATTAATAAAATAAATGTTGATATTTATTATAGGTACTCACTATAGTTTCTACGCTGAGTATAGACTTCTTCCGGGCAGTTTTCGTACGATACATGAACAGCTTCTGGTGCTGGGATTTAGAGAAGCAATTCCCTCAGTACGGCGATTTTAAGATCGCTGAGAATATACTTCACCTGGTGAACAATCAAGGGATGGTCTGGATGGGGATGTTCTTCAGCCCTGGACTGACCGCGCTGAACCTGTTGAAACTCGGGATTCTGATGTATCTCAGATCTTGGGCTGTTCTCTCTTCTAACGTCCCGCACGAAGTCGTCTTTCGTGCCTCCAGGTATTTGCAATTTGCAAAATTCTTCTTCCTTTTTTGTTTTCTTCTTTTTAAATCTTATACATCAAATCAATCATTATTTTCTTGTCTCCTCAAACGTACTGCCTGTATATACTTCAATGTATTATAAAGGGTTTTTATAGCCCGTAAATAAATAAATAGAAAAATAAATAAATAAATAGAAAAATACATAAATGAATAGAAAAGTTAAAGTCTTGACATATACGTATTTTTAATAAAAATTATTGCTCGAAGGTCTAACAATTTTTACTTCGCTCTGCTGTTGACGATGCTGTTTCTATGTGTGCTTCCCGTGGGATATGCTATTGTCTGGGTGGAACCGTCGTGGCACTGCGGTCCGTTCTCCGGTTATGAGAAAATTTATCATTTGGTAAAAAAACAGGTCACCGACTCGCTCCCCGATACGATCAACAGGTAATTCTACTATTCAATATTTTATGTTTGTTTTTAATCGAATTTCTTCTTTCAGATGCCTCGATTATATTGCATCGCCTGGGATAGTAATCCCGTTAATTGTTCTAATGACGCTGATTATTTATTACATGATATCGCTCACGGGATCGTTGAGAGAAGCTAATGCTGATTTAAAGGTGATCAAGTTTAAAAGGATTGTCGACTCTTATCCACTTTATACTAATTAATTTTTTGATCAGATACAATTGCGTCACGAACGTACGGAAGAGCGACGGAAATTGTTTAAGATAGTGAGGAAACGGGAAGACTTGACAGAATCGACGTTTTTAAAGTGGAAAAAATTGTTACCGGCCGTAGCGAAACGATCAGCGAAAACTGTCAAAGACAGAGAAATGTTTGCTAATGAAATTACAGACCCGGAAGCGGGAGCGGAAAATTCAGTGGNCCCGTTCTCCGGTTACGAGAAAATTTATCATTTGGTAAAAAAACAGGTCACCGACTCGCTCCCCGATACGATCAACAGGTAATTCTACTATTCAATATTTTGTTTGTTTTTAATCGAATTTCTTCTTTCAGATGTCTCGATTATATTGCATCGCCTGGGATAGTAATCCCGTTAATTGTTCTAATGACGCTGATTATTTATTACATGATATCGCTCACGGGATCGTTGAGAGAAGCTAATGCTGATTTAAAGGTGATCAAGTTTAAAAGGATTGTCGACTCTTATCCACTTTATACTAATTAATTTTTTGATCAGATACAATTGCGTCACGAACGTACGGAAGAGCGACGGAAATTGTTTAAGATAGTGAGGAAACGGGAAGACTTGACAGAATCGACGTTTTTAAAGTGGAAAAAATTGTTACCGGCCGTAGCGAAACGATCAGCGAAAACTGTCAAAGACAGAGAAATGTTTGCTAATGAAATTACAGACCCGGAAGCGGGAGCGGAAAATTCAGTGGAGATAGACGTGGACGACAGGCCGGCAGACTCGGAAGCGGAGAAGGAAGATGCGGCGCCGCACGATGATCAAAGCGACGTTGAAAGAGAACCAATTAACTCCAGGTGATCGCACGTAATCGTTCATAATTGACAGGTCATTCTTAGACTGCGGATTTTTATGCAAAATCCACGGTGTTCATTTAAATAATGAAATCTAGACCGAGATTTCTTCTACCTTTAAGAAATAATGATCTTCACATTTTATATTTCTTGCTTATTAAATTCTATAAAAATCCACATTGTTAATCGTCAATTTTAAGTAGATCGTCAAAGGCACCGCGAGACTCCTGGGAGTCGCAGTCGAGCGAGTGCGCGCCGATACCGGAAATTCGCATAAACGAGGCAGAGGGGAGGTCGGAGAGTCAGACGCCGTCGGTCTCCACAAAAAATTCCTGATGCAACACGACGGGAAAAAATAAACGATCGTACATTTGAATAAAGATAACTGCAAGTCCGCAGAACTAATACTGAGACGATTTATTTCTCCGTTTATTAATATCAAACATGCGACAAAAAACTTCGCCGTATTGAACCGTGAAGTCAGCTAGTATGAGGTATAAAATTCGAACACATGCGAAGGTGTGTCGTTCGTCCTCGATAAAATCGAACCGCTCACGTGCAGTATACGAAAACATGCGACATCCACACGAGACATAATTAAATGTATAACATCCAAGATCCGCGCGGTGATTAATCGCGCGCGGATCGACCCGTGATCCGAGCGCGTTCACAACCGAACTCTCATCTATTTTTTATAAATAGCATTAACATTACAATGGTATCGATTTTCTCCTGATTAACCTAATGACCTCTCGATCGTATTAATGATATGTACCGCATTAACATTTAATTAGCCGGTATCGAGGAATTCGTTCGTCGATCTTTCAAGTTATCGAGTAATAAAGCCTAGAAGTATTGCCGTTACGCTAAATGCAGTTACGTCCTTTTCGAAACCTTAGAGACTACGGTAATAAATATTAAAGATACGTTAAGATTGTTAAACGATCTCCGTCCCGTCAACCATCTGGTCTCCTCAGTCGATCGTGAGAAAACGATCGCTCCGGTCCGTATCTAGAACACAGACCTCTAAGAACTACTCACAACCGAGACTAGTTCGCGCAATTATTATGTCAGCCTTTGCTTCCTGTCCTCGATGAACGCGAGACTCGTTCGAGAGCGTGTGTAAAAAGAAAATTCTATAACGAATTTCTCGTGCAACGAAACTGTCTATGGGAGCGTTCCGAACGGTCCGTCGTCCATCGTCAACGAGGAATAACGGAGGTACGTGTCCTCGTGCTCCGCAGACTGTCATCGTTCGTTCAGGTTCGGATTGTAAATCGGTCTTCCGCTGAGGAAGTTGGTCCCGGTGCTGGGGCTCGTTCTCACTTGCATGTACTTCGGCCTCTTGCGGCTGGTGCTCCAGTGGAGGTAGGCGTACCAGCCGGACACCAGGACTCCCAGCGCGTTGCAGGTACAGGAGAAGATCAAAAATATCGTGAGGATGTTCTCGACCTCGGGGCAGCTCAGGTCGAAGTACTTGACCGCCGTCTCCGTGGAATTCGTCGCTTCGATGCGGGGCTTGCACACGCATGTTACGTTTAGTACGCGCGCCGGGTTGCACTCCATGCCCATTAAACGGACCAGGTGCATCACTGCAAACGCGCAGGCGATCGAGCAGGTGATCGTCGCTAGAATTGCCAGGAGTACGCTGATCACCTGTTCAAAGAAAATAAAAAAGATAAGTCTTTTTCGTCGTGCGCGGAATTTTTAAATAAAATGAGATCGTCGAAAATAATAAAGTAACATAAAAATCGTGTTGCCAAATGAATTGACGTAAAAATAGTGTTGCTAAAAAATAATTACCTTGGTACAGGCGAGACAGAATCCGGGGCTCATTCCGTGGTACTCCTTCTTGAAGCAGTACAACAAACATATTCCAAAGCAGCCGGAAAGCAGTAACTGTAAAACGCGGGTAGATCGATAAATGATTTGCCGTTTTATCGGGATTAATAGGAGGCGGTTATAGGTGTACTGACCGGCATTCCGCTCCAGTACGGGTTGTCAACCACGGGGAGATGCGGTGCCCACATCAATAACCATAACGATAACGAAGTAACCGCGACGCCGAGGATCGCTTGCAACGCTGCTAGACATCGACCTAATCGCCGGTGGTAAACCAACGGCGGCAAGAATTTCTGCGCCCCTGCAAATTAAATTTTCCTTGTTAATTATCAATGAAAGTCTCTCGATAAAATAAAGTACGAGTTTTTATATATGTTATTCTATGAGGATGATTGTATGTGTAGATACTGCCTGATTTTGTATATAATATTCTATGAGGATGATTGTATGTGTAGATACTGCCTGATTTTTTTTATATAATATTCTATGAGGATGATTGTATGTGTAGATACTGTCTGATTTTTTTATTATATTATTCTGTGAGGATGATTTTGTATGTATAGATACTGTCTGATTTTTTTATATATTATTCTATAAGGATGATTGTATGAGAAATCACGTATAAAATTTATAAAAAAAAGTGCGCCGTTCAATCATTGATTCAGAACGGAGAATGGTAACCCACAAAGGAGAGAAAGATTTCTCTACTTCTTTTTCTATGTCACGTACATCTGCGCTTACTAGTTTTACAACATGGACTAATTTTTTATAATTTACAGTGTTTTTTACGAAATATCGTAATTATTTATTGAGACTATTCACGATTTAATTAAGTATATATAATATCTCATATTCAATCGTTTTTTATAATCATTTGTGAGCGTAATTAAAAATGTTTCGCGAAAAGGTCGGCGGTTTTTCCCCGGGGTTTGCGGCACTCGCAGACGTTTTCCCATAGCGATCGAGGTCCGATATGGCGATCGGATTCCGAGAAACGAATGTAGGGCCGAAAGAAAGGAGAGTTTCCGAACGGAAAGGAACGGGAACGGCCTCGCTGTCCCTCCTTACAAGGTATCTTAACCGGACGATCGTGTCCGTCCTTGCCGGTGTCGAACTATCCCGTCACGTCAGAAAACTCGCCCACCGAGATTCAGACCAGAGAAAAACGAGGGAACGTTAACGCTCGCCCATCGTCGCGTCGCGTCGTTGCGATAACGTTCGCGCGGATTACCCAGTCGATTCTATCGAGCGATCTTGCGAAACCGGTGAGAGGAAGTGTCCGTAGAAAATCGACGATCTTTCATTCGCAGCCAAGGCTGTCGCGAAGATTGAATCGCGATGCGATAATCGGTCTTCTCCTACGCCTTTCAGTACATAGAATTGATTAAAAACTCTGCCCTAAAGGAAGATCATAAATATTATGTCAGATTCATGAACGCGAAAATCGCCGATGCGCATTTCCTTCTTCCTACTTTCCAAACCTTCCGGTAATTTATTAAAAATGTTCTTTGCAAAGCGAGATCGTAAATATCGTCAGATTCATGAGTATAAGAATTGTCGATGTCTTTTCTCGTTCCACGCCTTCTTATCCCGCATTCATTAAGAACTGGCTTATAGTCGAGTTCATATTTTTGAACGACGTAAGGGTAGCGTCGACGCAGGCTTGCATCTGGAGTCCCTGGAAGAACGTAGGAAAATCCTTAGGCAAGGGGAATGATAATCCCTCGGAAATAATTCCCGGTGGCCGAAGACCGCGAGGAAAGCCAGTTTCGTGCAAGGAATAGTAAACTCGTCTTAAACCCTCAGTCGTTCAACACTGGATAATCTCCGAGCAACCCCCTAATCTCTCCAGCCAGATAACTATGAGGTCAGCAAAAATCTGAAAGGCACGTCGTATAACAAGAATGACCATAGAATATAGAATAAAAAAGGATGACGTATACGTCATTTTTTAGTATTCAATTTCCCTTAATAATATGCGGAATATTCGCGAGTGTGTATTTTATTCGCGGAACGGTTCGCACGATGTAAGAATACGGGTCTCGAGTACGCGTGTCGCTTCCATTGTGCACCGGTCTTGCTCGCACAGGTATGAACACACCGGTTCACGTGTGCGTGTGCTGTATTCATTATAAAAGAAGAGAATGCCATCGCAGCCAGGACACTCTGTCTGCAGGGGTCGGATAAAGATCTGTCTGGCTATAGCGGACGCCTTTTGTCGCATTAGAAACAACCGGAATGTTTGGACTACCGTTGGCTCTTTCAAATCCACGCTTGACAAAAAGATAGCCGCGTATCCAGCCATTCGGTACACGCTTTTATCACAGCATTATTAACGCCCATTCATAAATCGTACGTCGTAGAAAACGTAAACAAACGATGAGGCTTCGTACGATGTTCTGTTGAAAATATTCATAATTAATGTGGCACATGATTCATTACATTATAACTATGATACAATTATACTATAACTATGATTTATTAAATGACTTTTTATGAAGATTTGGATTGATCATTAGATTTTCTGATCGAGTGTGTGCCTCAAGAATTAAGAGCGAGCTTAAAATACAGAACCGATATTCTATTGAAAATATTCACAATTAATAGCACATGATTTATTACATTACAACTATAACTTATTAAATGACTTTTTATGAAGATTTAGATTGATCGTCAGATTTTCTGATCGACTTCTGAGATGTGTGCCTCAAGAATTAAGAGCGAGCTTAAAATACAGAAACGATATTCTAATGAAAATATTCACAATTAATAGCACATGATTTATTACATTATAACTACGATTTATTAAATGACTTTTTATGAAGATTTAGATTGATCGTCAGATTTTCTGATCGACTTCTGAGGTGTGTGCCTCAAGAATTAAGAGCGAGCTTAAAATACAGAAACGATATTCTATTGAAAATATTCATAATTAATGGCACATGATTTATTACATTATAACTACGATTTATTAAATGACTTTTTATGAAGATTTAGATTGATCGTCAGATTTTCTGATCGACTTCTGAGGTGTGTGCCTCAAGAATTAAGAGCGAGCTTAAAATACAGAAACGATATTCTATTGAAAATATTCATAATTAATGGCACATGATTTATTACATTACAACTATGACTTATTAAATGACTTTTTATGAAGATTTAGATTGATCGTCAGATTTTCTGATCGACTTCTGAGATGTGTGCCTCAAGAATTAAGAGCGAGCTTAAAACACAGAAACGATATTCTATTGAAAATATTCACAATTAATGGCACATGATTTATTACATTATAACTATGATCTATTAAATAACTTTTTATGAAGATTTAGATTGATCGTCAGATTTTCTGATCGACTTCTGAGGTGTGTGTCTCAAGAATTAAGAGCGAGCTTAAAATACAGAAACCGAATGTGGAAACGTACCGGGTGGTACGTTTTCATTATCCGGCGGCCTCGATACATGGATAATGACAGGCCGTATGACTTGCGTAAGAAGAAACACGGTAAAATTATGCAACCGCATTGTGGAGGACTCGTACTATCGCCCACGACGCTTCCGATCTGTTTGAAGTATCCTTCAAGCCTTCACCGATCCTGGTCGTTAACCCCTGACAGATCGGACATACTATAAGTCAAAAACGAGTCACGAAGCCTATCTCGCAGGTATACAATTAAACGAACCTCCAGTAATTACATAAATTTTTTTTTATCGATAGCGACAAACGTCATTATAGTTCAGTATGTAATTATACAAAATTGCTATTGATAAAAATAAACGATGGTCGACAGAACTGGGTCATTCTAATGTGACTCATTTGAGATTAGGCAAGGATACGGTGGAATTTCCAGTAGAAAAATAGAATGAGTCATACGTATACACGTCGTAGAAGCCGGAACAAGCGATTAGAGTTACACCGAAAGTGCATGCGAACGAATGCGCTCTGAAAAAGATCACATGATACTCGCGGGCAACTACTTCCGGTAGAGACACGCGTGTAATCAGTTTCGAGCCAGCAGAGCACTAACAACATAATTCCAGCTGAGTAACGAGCTCTGGTCTTTGGTAAGCAAAAGGTTTGATCGCCGGTTCTGACTGTAATAAATCGTTAGCTGGCGACACGCTTTCCTGGATCCCGTAGTGGCTTTCGATCGCGATCCCGACTACCTTGACAGCAACCTCGGTGCCGATACCACTGACACGAAATTGCAACAGCCACGCGAACGGCGCCAGGGAGATCGAGGGGATCTCGGAGAAAAATCGACTTGTCCCGGGCCGGTTTTTCATGCCCGGTTGGACACCTGCCAACGAGCCCCTCCGAGCCACGTTCTTTCGATATTATACGAGCCGTTTATGCCGTCGTAGTAAAGTTTGAGCAATCCTGTACAAAGCCTCTCGAATTTGCATTAGAGCTGAGAAACGGGCACGTATTGACTTTCATAAGAGAGAAAATGCAAAGAGAGAACGCGCTATAAATTATTAATCATACGGTAGCAACATTGTACTTTCCTCCAGCTCGCGAGGAATGTTCGTTGCACCGTGAAAGGCTGCCCGGTGACATTCGAGACTTACACGCCTATGGATTACGTCCACCGTTCCGTTCGCTGATTTTTAACGCACAAACACGACCGGCGTCGTTTCACAACGATTGATACACTCGTTTTCGAGAACTTCCAACGTCAATTGCTCTCGTGTTCCGGTCTTACGTTTATCATTTAATTCGCTGATTTTTAACACGAACTACCAAATCAGTAAAAATGACTGATTTATAATGCAGTCAGTCGTTCTAGTGTTAATAAAAAACGTGTGTATTTCACGAGAACTGACGTACTTATTTTAAATTTAAGAAATGGACTGTTTGTTTAATGGGAGAGAGGCGCGGTGAAACGAGGCGAGATTTACGAGTCGGGCGAGTAAGTAAGGAAAGTGATTGTGTACTCACGATGGCCGCTGCGATGCAACACGATCATCCTGCTGTGCCTGAGGGAATTCCTCGTGGGCGTGTGCCGGCCCGCAATTTGCGCCGCTGCCAGATTAACGGGAACCGTGGTTGACAAACAATTGGCCATCGACGGGGCACGACCCAGCTCCTTCTCCTTCTCCGGTCGATAGATTTTCCCGATATTCCCCGTCGACACTGCACCTATCGCAGTAAATTGCATCGTCGTTACCTGCTCGCCGGCCACTTAGCCCGAAGTAGCCAAGCTTCCTCGGGAGCCAAAGTTCTTGCGCAGAATTAGAATAAATATTGAACGAGTCTAGACCGATGAGGGACCGGCTTCGAATTTTCAGATCTTAATAATTAACGCTCGAAGTTATGGGGCGAAATTGCATGGGACTTCTTCATAGAATTTTAGCAAGCCGCGCGAGGAGCGCGCATTTTTTTTTAATTATTTAGATAATTAGAAAGCGCTTTGTTTTCCCGGCAACCGTGGCCTGGTGCGGGAACAAAATGAAATTCGAGAAAGTTTGCTCGAATACCTAGCGCTGGCAAACTGACGACCGAATTTCACCCGCGACCGTTCTATTTTCAGCTGAATAACTTTCCTAGGATAGTGCGGTGGCACATCCAACGTCGTCCGATCTCGTCGATCGTCTTAATTAAAAAATTTTGTTCCAGTGTTACTTCGATAATAATCTAAAGCATCGCGTGCAGCTGCGTCGATGTTTTCCATGGTATTACATCTTAATCTTAAGGATCTGAGTGAAGACTTGCCAGTAACTTTGGTGCTGTGGATCTTCGACACGTTCCCCGCGCTCACGGCGCTGCTCACTCTGTTGTTGTTGTTGTTGTTGTTAATGTTGTTGGCCGTGGCCATCGACGACCCGATACCGTTGTCGCGAACCTGACTCAAATTGTCGGCGCTCAGGGCGGAAGTCACGCAAGGTGCCACCATCGGCACGTCCTGTGGAAAAGAAAAATACACTGCCTTAAATGGGTCACCTCTCACTTCGTCGCCTTCTATCAAATTCACCTCAAATAAATGATAAATTACTTAAATGAATGGTCCCGTTTATGAACTTGGAGATTAATAAGGAATTAGATAGAGTCAGGTTTTGAAATCGCTACGTGATCGAGTTTTGTTTATGCACACGCGACTTCCTACGACGCATCGCATGTTGCGGTCACTATCATTTCTCGTACGATTAAATTCGTGGTCAGGCTACCGGCGACTCGACACACTACCTCTTGTTTGCGCTTCATGACAAAACAATCCTAATTACGTTTATTACAATAATTTATATGAAACAGCGGAATGTACACAGATTGTAAAATATTCTCTAACTGATTTTACCTGAAAATAATGAAATAAAAATGTTCTCCAACTGATTTTACCTAGATTGTTCAGTTCCGGCTTGTGTAATACCAGCTAGCTGGGACAAATTGTGTAAGAACGCGAACGTAAACAATGACACGTGGCACTGGCGACGACGGAGCTCACCTTGAAATTATCGTAAAAGCTGACGGGCCGGCTCCTTGCCGCGTACTGAATCTCTTCGTCGGGCACGTCGGGTTGCATCGTGCTACCACAATACACCGGGCCTAAGGGCTGCGCGCGCACCTCGCTGGNCTTCCTACGACGCATCGCATGTTGCGGTCACTATCATTTCTCGTACGATTAAATTCGTGGTCAGGCTACCGGCGACTCGACACACTACCTCTTGTTTGCGCTTCATGACAAAACAATCCTAATTACGTTTATTACAATAATTTATATGAAACAGCGCAATGTACACAGATTGTAAAATATTCTTTAACTGATTTTACCTGAAAATAATGAAATAAAAATGTTCTCCAACTGATTTTACCTAGATTGTTCAGTTCCGGCTTGTGTAATACCAGCTAGCTGGGACAAATTGTGTAAGAACGCGAACGTAAACAATGACACGTGGCACTGGCGACGACGGAGCTCACCTTGAAATTATCGTAAAAGCTGACGGGCCGGCTCCTTGCCGCGTACTGAATCTCTTCGTCGGGCACGTCGGGTTGCATCGTGCTACCACAATACACCGGGCCTAAGGGCTGCGCGCGCACCTCGCTGGCCATCTTTCTTCCTTTTTTACCACTTCCGGCGTCTGTCATTACACATTAAAAAATTGTTATTCTCGCGTGAAAAACGTCTTCTATATAATTTATTCTAATAGTTTTCCCAGGAAAGAGTCGACGGTTCGTGAGATCGGTAACAGAGTTGCCAGGAAAAAGGTCCTACCTTGCTCTTCTCCTCTGTTATTCGCCAGATCGAGCCGATTCCTGTTGGAAGTCGACGGGTAGGACCTTTTTCCCGGCAACTCTGATCGGTAAATTCAATTGACTAATACAGAGCGCGTCGGACGATTTCCGATTTTCCGAGCGGCGGCGAACCGCGACGAAAAATCGAGATAATCGTCGGCTTTCACTCGCGGGGAAAGATTGAAATTCCTGGGAAATGGTTTAACGCTCGTACCAGGAGGTTTCGTGTCGGCTCATATCATCGCCAAGGTTTCACCTCGCGGAGAAACTACGCCTGTTTGATCTTCAAACCGCGGACCGTCCGACTTCCGGTGAGCGAGGATCTACGTTCCGCGAATATTCGATGGAGATGAATTTCTCTTGATCCCCGACGACGCGTCGTAAGTCACGCGCGCTTCCCCTCTCGGCCTGCGAGTCGGAGAATCGTTCCTAGATTTCTCTGATGTACCATCCACGCGACCGGTCACGTGCCCCGGCTATCGGTCACCCAGTAAACGTCTGAAAAGTGAAGGGAAATATCGTGAAACCGGCAATTATATTCGCGGCGGTTCCCGATCAGATCGATCTGTATCAATTACTCGAGGGTAACGGTATTAATTGTTAATGCGCGATCGTTCGTCGTCGAATGGATTGGGCAACGCGATGGTATCCGGGTAATTTGATTGCGCGCGGATTCCATTGCTAATTAGTCGACTGCGGATTTTACGCGGAACGAAGTTCGATTCGCGACATCAATTTATAAAATGAAATATCGCCTGTCGTTCCTTTTGTCCCATGAATTAATTTCTGATATTCTCCATATTTTTGCACGGTCATTATTAAAATAAAGTGTTTCTAATTTATTATATATATTACGTAATTATAATTTTATCACAATCCTTGAGTTGATAAACCTATGTAATGGTTTTTAATTTGGAAGATATGTTAAATATTTTTAGACGATTAGGGAGGCACTGAAACGAGAATATCAATGAAGGAATTTCGAGGACACATAGAGGCAGGTGACCTTTGTAAAACGTGTATCACCGGATTTACAACGTAACGAAGCGTCACACCTCGTTGCGCGGGAAACGCTTCCTCGGGAGGAACGATCAGACCCTCGCGTTTAAAAAAAAGGGAAAGAGCTACTTTTTCCCGTGGGAACCGCGTTACTGCGAGCATCGCTCATCCCCGCTGATTCGATCCGACCTCACGGGACGTGGAACTCGCTCAATTAAATACTCGTTTCGTGGAGTGCTCGTGTCACTTGCGAAGTCAAATGTCAACCGATGCAACCTACCCGACAAATATGCGCAATAACGAAGAAAGGAAATCTCGTATTACGTCAAGTCCTCTCGGTTCTAGCGATTTGAATTTTAAAAAAATCTGTCATGTTCGATTTTTAAGAATAATTCAGGAGGAAGTAGAATCGATTAAAAATGTAAACTTTATACGATTTGTCACAATCGAAACGCGTTAAGACTTCCATTAATCATCGGAACTTCTCTATAAAAAGACGTGGATTAATATGATTTTTATGTACATGAAAATTGCGACTAATTTATCAACGCCTCGGTAGAATTTTTGTTCGTCAATTGTGTGCGACGCTTTACTTTCACGAGGCGGCATCCGAAGTTAATACCGGCGTTGCGCAACACGGCACGCAGCGCAATGAAACCGTGGCCGGTTCGTTGCTGCTCTTTACAATGATGTGACCTACCTAGGACCGGGCCGACCGGCTGGAAATAAGTCATTTCTCTATTAACACCCCTATTATGCGGCGCTCGCAGTCACGTCACCGTAACCAGAGGTTTACTGAACTCGAGATTCGCGAATAATCGCAATTTCGTATGCACATCCCCATTGCCATAATCATCACAAAAGAATGTATACTCTTTATATATATATATTAGTACGATTGCATTTGAAGAAAGATATGATAATCTCCAAGAAATACAGAATATAAAACGATTAATGCTTATCTAAATCGACGTTCTACTTTGCATAAGCATTAATGAACTAATTGCAGTAATCTCGCGCTCGTAACTTAATTAAACCATCTCTAATCTCATTGGAAAACGTAGAAACTTTTTCGCAAACGCAGATAACCCTTAATCCCTAAACGCACGATTGCACAATACACAACCACGATAATTAGAAATCGGATTTCGAGCCGATCGGATTTGCATCTAATCCCTGGCTAAAAACTGTTCTGATTATTGCATTATCATGTTTAATCGCGCAGCGTGTAATTAAACCATTCGCAAATCAGCGACTGTATAATTTCTAATATAGAGCATTAGCCTAAAGCGGAATAATTGCTACTTCATTCACGTAGAAAAACAATGCGATGCTCGTCTAATTTTCAACGATGCCAACAAACAGTCCATACTCCAACTATACATATACGATTTACATTTTATCTGTTTCTTTTTTTAGCATATCGTAATCGCGAAGCTGACGAATTCCCGTTGTTATTTTTTCACACGTAACTCGTGCCCGAATCGTCGTAAGGGAGATAAACCCATTTTTCGACGTTCTATTTATGCATTACGCGGCAGCGGAAGGTCTGCCAAAATCCGCTGCCAACTACGTTTGCGTAGAACAAATTCATAAAACTGTATGTACGACCCGGCCCCTTTGCATAATCCTTTGTTTACCAAATTTGTTGCTGCGAAATTTGCTTGGTAATACTTATATCAATCCGTTACGAGACTCATCCTGTTTGTCATCTTCCAGTCAGTCTTGCGTCAATTGTTAAACAAACATGTTCTTGCGTAATCGGATGTCTGATCGATTTCAGCAAGAATGACTGAATTCTTTTTTTTTTCAACACGGGGACGCGACTCGTCGTAAAGAACGCGTACCAATTACCTAAATACATATTATGATCCCCGGCCATTAGGCTCGCGTCGACGGCATTCCGTCGCGTACCGGCTCCAGGTTCAGATGTAACGTTTATTGAAATTCATACCGCTTCCGTGTATAATTGATACGCGTATGTACATTCCGTGACCAGAATACCGATACCTTCTGTAATAAATTAATCAAATTTGCATTGCGTACGAATCGATCGTAGAAAGAAGGACGTTCGATCATCTCAATATTCTATACAAAAATTGGTTGTACTCCAACACCCAAAATGGTTATAAAATGTATAAGACAATGAATTGTTCCTTTTCTTCGTATGTACATTCCGTGACCAGAATATCGATACTGCTTTCTGTAATGAATTAATCGAATTTGCAATGCGTACGAACTGATCGTAGAAAGAAGGACATTTGATCGTCTCAATATTCTGTACAAAAATTGGTTGTACTCCAACTCCCAAAATGGTTATAAAATATATAAGACAATGAATTGTTCCTTTTCTTCGTATGTACATTCCGTGACCAGAATATCGATACTGCTTTCTGTAATGAATTAATCGAATTTGTATTGTGTACGAATCGATCATAGAAAGAAGGACGTTCGGTCATCTCAATATTCTGTACAAAAATTAATTGTACTTCAACACCCAAAATGCTAATAAAATGTATAAAATAATGAATTGTTTCTTTTTTCAAATGCAAACGTCATTATATTAAAAATTTCGCGGATAATTAAGAGTTGTAAAATGGGAATGTAGCTCGGTCGCGAGAAAACGTAGAGCACGTGCGACCCGCGGTCGTTCTAATTAAATTCTCCAGTTACAAACCGTTCCCAGGCCCGGCGGCTGTTATCGACGCATGTAACCGCGATATCGCGCCCTTATGCGCCATTATCCGGCCTCTTTCATTCGGAATTACCTCTAAGAGAGGCAATATCGCCGGATGGATCCTGTCTTCGGCTTTTCAACTCTCATAATGCACAATAGACTTCGAGCTTCCATCCTCCGCATTGTTCTCCACAGATTTTTATTATTCCAAATGCCTCGATCGTTTCGTTCCATCGAGCATCGTCCACGCCATTCTAAATCCATTTCGTTTAATTGTTTCATTTATGAACTTTCTACTCGACGAGAGACAATCACGAATTATAGAACAAACTTCTCCGTATTAAAAGATAATCGACGTCGGGTTTTTTGTAAGGATTTTTGCCATAAGCGTCTGCATCGAGGAACTCGTTTCATTCTACTCTGGAATTCATTTTTGTTTCGTTCGCATAAAAATAGCGTGTGTTTTGAAACCTTGATTGCCAAGTTTATTGTGGCGGCGTTATCGCTAAAGGCAAACCGTCGGGTGTGCACCTGACTTAACGCGCGCGCTGTTTTCCTACGATAAATTATACCGTAAACGAAGGTATACACGTTCGATCGGTCGTTTCCTCGGCGTAAAATCGAACGAAAGAGAAATTGGTACGGCCGATATAAATACCTGGGACTGCGTAATCGGCGATATACGGCTGCTCGTAAACGCGCTCCGTCGATTTCCTTCCTAAGACCATGCATCGGCCGCTCCGAGACTCGTCGCCGGCCGTTTAACTGGGATTCAGGTAAAAATGGGATTGCATAATTTCCGGGAACACTGTTCTTCCCCGCAGTATAAATTCCCAGGAACAATTAGAAACAAATTACACAAATCGTCGGCCGGAACGGAACAGAATTCGATCGAACTCGAAGCGAACACTTGTTGAATCGACGACGATTAAAATCGTACTTTTTTAACCGACAGGATCCGGTGTTCGCGCGTCGGCGATTCGAAATTTCTCGCGGATGGTTAAACAACGCAATGTTGCTCCGTTGGTGTCGCGGTGACAACTGAAGTCCCCGGTTTCGCGCGTCTCGGCGAAGCTAGAGGCTCCGTAGGTAGACTCCCACCAAAGTATGTTCACCAAAGTCGAGGCGCGCCAGGTGTCGGCAGGCCTCGAACCGCTCCGCAGGTGACGACCGCTTCCCGAACACGTCTTCAAAACGTGATACGACCAACCCTCGCATGATCTCGCGTCTCCTTTTACATAAGCAAATATATACCTGAACAGACTTTGTAAAAAATTCATTTCTCTTCAGTTCCATAGAATACTGACATAAAAATTGATGTCCTGAAAAATGAAACATCTTGGAAGTAAAAATTAAGGGATATTATTTTTTGTTTTTTTTTTCTTATTTGAGTCTCACTTTCGCGGTGTTTTAAAAGGAGTCGCGATGAAGGAAGTAGCGACGGCGAGAAAATGGGTGAAAGGAGGAGGAGAATCAAAGTCGCCTGCCGATCGACGTTTACCTTGAACGATTTCTTGTCAACTTATTACATCCTTTTTTCGCAGCCTGTTTTCCATACAATTAAATGGCGCTCGCAGTGGCAGCGTTCACAATCAGTGGGTTCGTAACCACTTCTCGGCGTCTCGCATTCGAACGCGGGTGAAAAACTCTAAATCGGCGGAGCTAATCGAATCCGAGGTCGGTGCCGATCGAACCAGGTAACAAATTCCGGGGCCGTGTTTTTGTCTTCGTTATGACCTCCGAAGAAAAGAGGAGATCCTTGAATTTCATCGATCTGTCTAGGAACGATCGTGTGAGGTTTTTTTTGGCTCGTCGATTCATCGATTCGCTAAGGACGCGAGCTTGAAATCGGGTTCATTCATGCCGCGGCAAGTGGGACGCGTGAAAAGCAAAAGTAAACCGTTACCAAGTTCAGAATGTGATGCCACAATTAATCACTGCCCACAAATACGTGTATGAAAAGAGTTCGGCTTCATACGTGTACGAAGAGAGTCCTGCAAAAATCATCACAAGGATATTAAATTCTTACATCTATGCGCATTAAATTAATACAAATAATTCCGGAATCGTTATCGGTGTATAATAATTAGGAACAGGAATTTTAGTAAACGTTTCTCAACAATTTATTGTCGAGGGCAAGTGGAACGATTTGCCTCGGCAATCGGAACCACCCACGCGCGACGGCGTTCATTCATCCACGATCATTTCCTCCGCCTTAATGAGACGCACCACCTACGACCGGTTCGATTCTGATTTCTTTCAAACGCACTCGTTTCCTCCCGGGCCTCCGACCGCTCTTTCATCGGCGTCGTTAACGATCGCGGCCCGCGAGAGGGGAAAACGCCGCCAGGTTCCCGAATACCTGCGAATGAAACCGGTCCCTCGAAATCTACCAACAGGCATCAACGAATCCACGGTTCACGGAAAGGCTCGAGCCGCTTCGCGATTCGTCATCGGAATTTTTCATCCCGAAGTAGAACGAGACCGTCGAACGCGAGTCTGAAAACGCTCGTTGAACAAATCGATTTTGACATCCTTCACAGAGATGTGGCCCACCGTAGACGAGGAGGTCGTAAAACAAATTGGGTCGCAAGAAGTGATATTCCTCGAAACCTGGGAAGACTGTAAATTGCAAATAAAAACGTAGACATCTTTCGCGGAAAGCGCAGAGGGCATCGGGTGACGCGAGATCTCCTGAACGCACTCGGCGGATTGTGTGCGAGTGGTCATCTATGACGGCTATTACGAATAAATTTCCTTCTCCATCGATGAGATTATTCTCTGAACGCATACTATAAAACCTATAATGACTTTTGCCCGACGGAAAGCCGCGAAGGCCGGGTCGTTTTTCTTCCTTGCCAAGCAGACGCTGCCCGTCAAAAACAATTGTTTCGGTTCAGAAATGGTAAATCACGGGACAAATTATACACTTTTAAGTCGCGTCATAAATCAAACAACGAATAATTTGAATAAAATTATACTTTGTATAAAAAAAACTTTGAGTAAACAGTTTTTTATGAAAATTTCAATAAATATATCCGTGAAAAAATTATTGGAAATTATTCTTCCATGGCGCGTCGTGAGGTTTGCCGACGGTAACGTACGATTTTAATAAGCGTGGATGCAGTTCTTTTTTTTTTAACGAGTATCCCGTTATAGTTTTTAATCCGCGATCGGAACTTTCGCGTTTAATTCGCGATAAACGTTGCACATTCAATGAATCACTGGCTGCGTGGCGAATATTCCAGCGTTGATTAACATTTTAATTTAACGCCAACGGGGAATAGCGGTTCTTAATTAGCACCGTTCGTGGCTGTTATCTAAATTAAGGCTCGGTTAGACGGTCCCTGCGAAACAATGCTTAAANAGTCGAGGCGCGCCAGGTGTCGGCAGGCCTCGAACCGCTCCGCAGGTGACGACCGCTTCCCGAACACGTCTTCAAAACGTGATACGACCAACCCTCGCATGATCTCGCGTCTCCTTTTACATAAGCAAATATATACCTGAACAGACTTTGTAAAAAATTCATTTCTCTTCAGTTCCATAGAATACTGACGTAAAAATTGATGTCCTGAAAAATGAAACATCTTGGAAGTAAAAATTNATTTTTGCCATAAGCGTCTACGTCGAGAAACTCGTTTCATTCTACTCTGGAATTCATTTATGTTTCGTTCGCATAAAAATAGCGTGTGTTTTGAAACCTTGATTTCCAAGTTTATTGTGGCGGCGTTATCGCTAAAGGCAAACCGTCGGGTGTG
>SMSR01014142.1:0-10100 GCA_019453355.1 Ceratina japonica
TCCGAGCGAGTCCGGACACGTGGAGGTCCGACCAGGTAGCGACCGTGCGCGCTTGTGTGCGATCGTACGTCGAAGAAACCGACGCGACAGGAGAAACAAACACGGCGACGGGGTGGACGGGGGGAGGGTTGGGGGCAGGAGGGCAACCACGAGGCGAGCGCACACGTATGTAGATATATTTACGCGTGTTCGCGCGTCGGTTCGCGTGTCTGGGTGTACCGCGGCGTTCCACCATCGGGGTAGGGGTGAAACAACCCTCTAATAGCCGGGGCGGCGCCTATACCCAACCCTAATAGCCCTATCTCGTCCTCGTCCCTCGCGCTCCGCTCCGTGCCTCGTCGAGTATCCGCGCGCCTCGTCTATCGTCTCCTTTTACTCCTCGCGTAATTTTCTTCTCCCCCCGCCCCTCTTCCCCACGCCCGGCCTCTTCTCTTCGTTCCTTTTCTTTCTCCACCTCCGCTCATTTATCTCCACGCGCCATCTCCGATTTCCTTTTGTCTCTCGCCGTTTTCATTTTCTTGTCGCATCTTCCTATCGCGCGATTCCTCTCGCTCGTTCCTCGTCCGCTCGTTCGCGCGCGACGATTCGTCCCTTCGCAACGAGTCAACTCCTCGCCTCTTCTTTCTCTCTCTCTCTATCTCTATCTATCTCTGTCTTTCTCTTTCTCTGTCTTCCTCTGTCTTTCTCTTTCTCTGTCGTACTAGGATACGCGCAAACGCACCCCTGCCCGATCCTCGCCGTTCGCTGTTTGTTTATTCGATGCCTTTTCACTCTCTATTAGTCTCCCGCGCTCCTACATTTTCTGATTAGCCGGATGTCGCGCGCCGGTATACGCGCTTTACCTACCGCACCCGATTCAGCGCGCCGGCTTTTCTTTGAACCGGAGGCAACCAGAGCCATCCGATCGATCGCGGCACCCCACCTCCTCCTCCTCCAACCCCTGTAGCTTTCCCTTGCTCGCGCCACCTCCCACGGACCGACTCTCACCCCTTCCTTCCTTCCTTCCTTCCATCCGTCCCTCCCTCTCCCCCCCGCGTCGCTCTCCTCTCTTTTCCTTTCTCCGTCGGACCTCGCGTCTCCACGTTCGCGCGTACTCTCACCGTCTCTACAAACCTCCCTCGTTCGTCCCTCTTTCTACCCTCCGGAACGTACGTGTGTGTGTGCGGGGCCGTTTTTGCGAGCGCGTGTGCTCGGCGATTCGCGTTTTCGTTTTCGCGATGAACGGTTCTTTGGTAACGGTCAACCGCGCTCCAACGGTCAAAGAATGGAGCCGGCCTGTTTGCCGGCGCCGACGGTCAGACCCGGACCGGGCCTTTCAACGGATGTCTTTATCTCGCGCGATGTCCCAACGCGAATCGCCCCCGCGACTATGACGGAGGAAAAGGAGGAAAATTTGATCGCGAGCATTTTAACTCGGCGCGGCGGCCGCTGAAAAACGTCCACCGTGCACCCGCGTTTTGTTTCTCTCCGTTTATGTGTACATACGTACATGCGTATGTACGTATGCATGTACTCTGAGCTGCGCGTATTTTCCTGGGGAGATAATTTTTCGCGAAACAGTCGTCGCGGCGACGGAAACGCTTAGCTAATTTACTTGTAAATATTGCGGCGTACGATGTACGATGAAAAAGGCTCCCCTTTGTAGGCGACGTTTCCACGGGAAAGAGAGAGAGAGAGAGAGATTATTCTGTCCGCGGAGAAAGTCGACTTACTTTTCACAACAAGGAGGCCAGATGACATTCGCGTGAACTGAGCCGTGCGCCCGAATAATACAGTCATAAACCACCCCTTTCCGAGATACGATCGAGGGACCTCGAAGGGGTACACCTATTATGCGGAGGGACACCGGAAGGGAGTCGCTTCTAACTCGGCGAGACACTCTTTTCACGTCGTCGGCCCGCTTCAATGCACAATCCGACCATTCATCCCCCATTAATTACCGTGTTGTTGATCCCATCAAATGCCTACTGCTACAAGCGTTTCTCATCGCATGGTTCTCCACCTCCTCCTCCTCTCCGATAATCCGCTCCGGGAAAGTTAGACGCCCACTTTCGTCGTACAAGAAATATTACCCCTGACCGGCGATCGGGATCGTTAGCCGACCGGGAGATCGATCGCCTTTTAATTACTCGATGAAAGTTGCGAAACGAAAATTCCTATAATCATAATCGACGAACGAGGAGGGGTGGGTCGGTAACGGGCGTCCGATCGAAGAGTCGACTTCGGTTTAACAAGCTCGGCGCGTTTCAGCAAAGCGCGGGGCTGAATTTTTCCGAATCGACGGGGGTTTGCGCGGCGGAGGAACGGGGGTTCGGCGAGGGATCGGAGGGCGGAGAAAATCGAACGAGTAGGCGTCGGGACGACAATTCGTCGGAGCGCTCTTGCACCTTTATCTCCCGGCGCGGGAGCGCGCGCGCAACCCGCGTTTTTTCACGTGCGGTTTCATTTAGCCGGCGCGGCAATATCACGGAGACCCGGCTCTCTCTCCGAGACGCTCCTCTCTCTCTCTTATTTTCTTTCATGCCCGGCCTCTCTCCTTACACCTTTGTTCCTCTTACTCTGGCGCGCGCGCGTAATCATCGCGAACGAGCGCAAGATTCCCATTTCAGAGCTTCGGCAAAAGGAGCTCTCTCTCTCTCTCTTTCTCGTCCCGCGTCCCGTTCTCTCGTTGCCCCCGCGCGCGGTTCCCCAGAAACGGTCGGGAACGCGGATACCACATATATCCGTGGGGCCGTGTTCCTTTCGCGTTTGCTTCACACGGGCACGCCCGTGTCCGTTCAAAAGTTTTCTGAGCGAGATTAATGCGGGATGGACGCCATCGTTTGAGCCACCCTCGCAGTGCCATCACCGCTAAAAATGGAGAGACGCCAGTGACGGAATATAGACGCGATGTTCTCTAGATGTTCGTTCTGGTTAAGACGAATTTCAACGAGGCATGTGGGTTCCGATAAAATCGTGGACTCGATATGTAATCTCTTATGTAATGTACACTTTTACGTACTCATGGAAGTATTCAATCAGCTTTTAAATTGGAATAACTTCGTAAGTCAAGATTTTAGTATCTGTTGGGATCTTTGGGCAGGGAAGTAATTTCAACTTTTTTAATGCTATGTATTTGTGAGAGAACTTGGGAAGAAAACGATATACATAAGTCGTTTAATAATAATGAGACTAAAAATCATTAAGACTAGAATTGTCTTCCTAGAATTTAAATTATGGGAAGCAAGGTCAATATAAATTTCCATTGATACTTCATTAAAAATGATTTGTTATTAGTGAAATCGATTTAGAGAAAATATTTTAATTGCTTTGATTTTTCTGTTGATCGAAGATATTATAGATTTTGGTAAGAAATTAATTATAGTTTTTATAATGTTATGCATTTGTGAGAAAACTTGGAAAGAAAACGATATACATAAGTCGTCTAATAATAATGAGACTAAAAATCATTAAGACTAGAATCATCTTAGAATTTAAGTTATGGGAAAGGAATTCAATATAAATGTCCATTGATAGACTCATTAGAAATTATTTGTTAATAAAATCAATTTAGAGAGAATATTTTAATTGCTTTGGTTTTTCTGCTCATCGAAGATATTATAGAATTTGGAAAGAAAGTAAATACATTTTTTATAATTCTATGTACTTGTGAGAAAACTTGGTAAGAAAACGATGTGCATAACTCATCTAATAATATTATAATAAGATTAAAAATCATTAACTCTTCTTAGAATTTATAACAAATTATGAGGAATATAAATGTTCATTGATAGTCTCATTAGAAATCGTTTGTTATTAATGAAATCGATTTAAAGAGAATATTCTGATTGTTTTGATTTTCCTGTTCATCGAAGATATTATAGAATTTAATAAGAATGTAATTATAGTTTTTATAATACTATGTATTTGGTAAGTAAAGTGTTTTTTCTAATAAAGCATATACATCACTTGTATAATGATTAGACTAAAAATCTTCATTCTTGTCAGAATATTAATTAATTGAGAGTAGATTAGAATACTATTTAATTGAGAGTGGATTAAAATATTAATTATAGAGTATTAAAATATTAATTATAGATAGAATCAGAATATTAATTATTAAATATAATAATTAATTGGGGAGGGAGATTAACATAAATGTTCTTTAATAGTCACAAATTGTTTCTTATTAATAAAAATATTCAAGTAGTCAGAAATTGTTTCTTATTACTAAAATCGATTTAAAGAGTATAACTACTTTCTTCCTGAACTGTTCATTGAAAATTCTATTGGAACGGGAAGGAAATGATTGGAGTTTTTATAACGCTATGTATTTGTGATCAACCTGAGTAAAAAAACTGTTGTTCCAAATGAAATGAAATACATTACTTATACTATTATATAATAAGATACTAAACTGATTGATTCTTCTCAGAATATAAATTACGAGAATGAAGATTAATATAAATGTCCTTTGATAGTCACATGAAAAATTGTTTGTTATGAACAAAATTGATTCAAAGAGAATAAATATTTTTATTTCCATGAACTGTTCATTGAAAATCCTTTTGAAATGACAAGGAAGTAATTGGACTTTTTATAACGCTATGTGTTTGTGAGTAAACTTGGTCAAAAAGTGTTGTTCCTAATAAAAAAAGAAATACATTACTCCTATAATAATGAGTCTAACAATCATTAATTCTTTTCAGACTATAAAAATTATCGAAAGGGAGATAAACATATATTCATTGAGATTCACATCAGAAATTGTTTGTTATCAATGAAATTATTTTAAAGAAAATATTCTAAACCCTCTTTCTAATTTTTCATTTAAAATATTACTAGATTGCCCAGAAAATACTTGCACTTTTTATAACACTACTTATCCATCAAAACCAAAATCACTTCTTTGGCAATTCAATAAGAATTAAATCGTTTAATCCAGTATAAAAAACATTATTCCAATTTAAATGATGTTCAAGTACTTCCGTAACTCACTGTATACAATCTGATTAAAACGACGAGATTAATCCGGTTACGATCGAAACCGACGTTTAAGAATACCGCCGGCTGTTGGAAATGTTTTAAATAGAAAGACGAGGCAAAGTAAGAAATCAATTAGCTTTAATGTTCCCCCGGGGCCTCTTAGGTAGGGCATCCGTTAGTTTTTCACGCCGCATTACGGATCTAATCGATAAACCGTATTCCTGCACGCAGCCAGTCGTGTTTACGTATACACGTACATATCGGCGAAAATTATTTACCGAATTCCACGTTCGACGCTTGATTAAACACGGTTCCATTAAACGCGCGATTTAATCAGCACAATCGGCTCGATTCCGGAGCGGAGAGCTTTAAGTTAAGAGAATCCTGAAAAATTGATATACGCGCGGTGCTCTGACGGCCGGTTTGCGCGCGACGGCCACGCATTTTAAGCTGTGCGTGTAAGCCTTAAGTCTTCCCCGGGTCGAAACTGCGACTTTTCGTGAAAACTGCCGGGCAAACGCTCGGATCCGAGGAATTTTTCCGGCTTCCTCCGTGCCTCCGGGCCGGGCCCGAGGAACCTTTGCGTCGCGTCACGTCGGAAAATACAGCCGGAAAATGCGCGCCGGAAAAAGACAATAGCCGAACTCTCCGGTCGTCGGTGGAAGTTAAGTCGATAGAAACGAGTTTCAAGGTAATTTAACCCTTTGTTCGGTTATTCAGGATTTTTCATCCGTCGCGATAAATATCGTTCTTTTATCGCGAGATCCCGGCGATTCAACGGACGTCTGAAAAAAAAGGGGAGAGAAAAAGAGAGAGAGAGAAAGAGAGTCGCGGCGGCTTTCAAATTTATTCGACATTAATAAATCGAGATAAGGCAGATACGTCCGATGCGGATTCGATTCGAGAGCTCCGGCCGCTTTTATTCGCGGCGTTTTTTATTGGTTTGGGGAAATGCACGCGCGTTCTATTATGGATACGGCGTAATGTTTCCTCTCCTCTCTGAAACGAATATCGAAGATTGAGTTTTTTCGAAAAACCGACGCCGTGTAACGCTCCCGCGATCTCCTCTCCTCTCTCTCTCCTCTTTTTTTCCACCCGGCGAGAGGATTTCGCTCGGCGCGCGGACCGCCGCCGCTTTTTTAATTAATCGCAAATCGCGGGGATTTATCCGCGACGGGAATCGGGAATGATTATTCGTTCCGCGCGCATAATGTCGGATAAGGAAAACGCGGACGCGGCGTATTTCGGGTGCGGGGGGTGCGTTTATTGTTTCAAATGAAACCGGGCATCGGGTATCGAAGCATTTTGATGGATCGGCCGGCTTTTACCCGAAATGATATCACCGTTCGTAAAATAACCGGGCAATTTTTGTTCCTTTTGTATTAATATTGTGTTTGCTCGCGAGCCGTCGGTCCTCCGCCTCCTCCTGCCTCGTCGTAACAAGCCTACCACCGGCGATACTATTTTCCGCCGGGGCATTGTTGTCGTAAGCGCGCGCGCGCGCGCTCGCGGCCCCCAGTCCGCGTGCATATTTTTCGTTAAATTCGCTTTTTTCATCGAACGCACGCGAACGGTGACTGATCCGTTATTAAAATAATCATAATGCACCGGCCGACAAACAACTCCGCTCAGCATTGTTCCCGCTGCGCTCCCAACAAAATAACGATGCCTACTTTTTTCCATCCGATCCCCTCATTTGTTCCCGGCCGTAATTTTTCCCCGGCTCTCGGTAATCAACCCGGATACGATGAAGCTCGCTAATATAGCGCGCGCGAAATTTTCTAAAATTAATATCGAAATTCGTGCGGCGCAACGATTTTTCAACCCTCCTCGTAAAACACGTTCGCCCGCCCGTTACCGGTGCTGCCGTTTTGCTTTTTCCTGTGCTTCGAGAGCACGATTACTCCAATTAACAGAAGTTCCGAGCAGAGGCCGACGAGGGAAAAAAGAAGAAGCTAGTCATAGAGAGAGAGAGAGAGGGGGGCCTTAACAGGCGAAAAAGCGAACCATATACAGCGCGCGGGACTATTTACGAAAGTTACCTAATTTGACCGGGACGATTGTCCTTAGGGGATACGCTCGCCCCTCGTCCATTAACACCAGCCCCGGCTCGTCCCCGAAATTTAGATCGCGTTCCCCGCATCGACAGTCAAAACGTGAAAACGCCATTATTGACCGCAGCGTCGTCGCGCCGTTCCCCCCTTTTATCGTATCGTCCGCTTTAATTTATTCTCCGCGCGCCGACCCTTGACGCTGGATTAAAACTCATCTGTTGTACATTAGCCAACCCTTCCTCCGCGACGCACGTGTTACGCAATCATCGCCGTTCGATCAGGTTTAATCGTACAACGAAATCTAGAAATTTTCCATATCAGAGAAGATTCCTTTTTTCGAGAAGAAATCCCGGAGTAGTCGTCATTTTCCGGCGGATCTGGACGTCCGCTCGCATCGGTCTTCTCACGAAGCCGAACAGGGCACAAGGGAGAAGACGAGGGAAGATAGAGAGAGAAGGAGTGATGGATCGGTAGAACCGAAGGAGACAAAGGGATCCCTCCGCGAAAACGAGCCACACCGGTTCCCTTTTAATTCGCGTTTACTGTGAACGGCGTCAAGTAATTAGTCGCTTACTCTCGCCGGATTTAATGTAAGGTATTAAAGCTCGGGGCAGGCGAGCCCGAGTCTTTTCTTCCCGGTTGCCGCCTCGTTCCACGACCTTCGGGCTTCTCCCGTTTACCTTCGTTCGGCCATTATGCGCCCCTCGGGCCCGCGTGGTGGTTCCGAACCCGTGTGACCGACGTTAATCGCTTGTTATCTAACCGCTCCTTCTCCTCCTCCTCCGAAAGACGACGACTCATCTCCTCTTTTTCTTTACTCACCAGCTGTATCCCTCGTTAAGTAGGTATTATGTCACGGTTGTTGGTTCGCTGATCGATCTCCCGCTCGCCGACGCTCCGCTCTTCCCCGCTGTTTTCGGGCCGCGCGGGTGTCGCGTTACGATTATGAGTGTTCGATCACGCGATTAGGGAAGCTTCCCTTAAGGCTCCTTTAAGTTGAAACGGGAACCGGCCATCCGAAACGGAGGTTCCTTAAGCGTCCACCCACGCGGACGATCGGCCGATATACTTCGTTTTCCATAGTGCGTCGCAAGCTCGAGTTCACAGATTTGCTTAAGCAGGTGAGCTCCGATAGCAGTCCAATAAAGCAGAGTCTCTGTTGCCCACAAAATTGGTCGAAAGTTTAGATGTACTATCTGGGACAGTGAAGTTTAGCCGCCTACTGCGTTTGTGTACGTCCCCTGGTGTGACACATTGAAATTTCGATATAGTATACATATATGTATATTGAAATATCAATGTGTCCCGCTAAGAGCACACATACGCAGGGGCAGGCTAAACTTCACTGTTCCAAGCCGTACGAGATTAGATTTTTTGTTTTTGTGCAAGATTTTTGGGGCATTAGGTGTCTTTTCAGAAAAAAGTTCGATCTTGGTTGTGATTTAGTCAAAAGGTGGTGATATTTAGTATTATAAAATTGAAGAATAGATGAGGACTTATGTCTTACAATTAGAATGTGTCTTAGAATATTAGAAATTATGTGTCAAAAATTCCGATATTATGACTAAGAAAAGTTTATGTGTGAGTATTTTATAAGCTTCGTAATCATAATATTAATAGTTTGCAATTATAACCATAATATTAAAATACTTTGCAATTATAATTTTTCCCAAAAGTTAATTCCTTCAAATATTGGACGCAGCTTTCTATTACATATCTTGAACTTTTGACACAATACTTTATTTTACGGGCAGACGTCCATTATAACGTACAATAAGTAATCAAGTAACAAAAATGAAAATATAAATAGTAAAAAATAAAAGAACATGCATAAAATCTCAATTAAGCACACCAAAAAAAAGAAAAAGAAACCACAAGATATTACAGATGAATTATAAATAAAATAGAAAGAAATAACAAGCAACAATTTAGAAACTATTTCGAAGTTCACTGCGGGACCACCTGTGTATAAAAAAGAGTAGTACGCATCAAATTATAATTATAATATCCTTGTTTATAAATATAGCAATTATATTAAAGAGAGGGTCATTTTTCTGACTGTCCTATGATTTCAGGTGCCTCTTTAGAAAGAGATTCGATCCTGGTCATAATTGAATAAAATATTCTAATATTTAGTATTGTAAGATTGAAGAATAGATGAGAAATTGCTTATAAATTTAGCAATTATATTCAAGAGAGCATCATTTCCCTGACTGCCCTCCTATGACTTCAGGTGCCTCTTTAGAAAGAGAGTCGATCTTGGTCATAATTTAATAAAAAAAAATTTTGATATTTACTATTATAAGATTGAAGGATAGATGAGAAATTGCTTATAAATTTAGCAATTATATTCAAGAGAGCATCATTTCCCTGACTGCCTTCCTATGACTTCAGGTGCCTCTTTAAAAAGAGAGTCGATCTTGGTCATAATTTAATAAAAAAAGTTTTGATATTTACTGTTATAAGATTGAAGGATAGATGAGAAATTGCTTATAAATTTAGCAATTATATTCAAGAGAGAGTCATTTCCCTGACTGTCCTATGTGATTTCAGGCGCTTCTTTAGAAAGAGGTTCGATCTTGGTCATAATTGAATAAAAAAATTCTGATATTTACTATTATAAGATAGAAGAATAAATGAGAAATTGCTTATAAATATAGCAATTATATTCCTAGATTGGGTCATTTCTCTGACTGTTCTCCTATTATTTCAGGTGCCTCTTTAGGAAGAGGGTCGATCTTGGTCATAATTTAATACAAAAATTCTGATATTTAACATTATAAGATCGAGAAATAGTTGAAAAATTATAATTATAATATCTAAGTTTATAAGCAATTTTATATTCAATACATGGTCATTTCCCTAACTGTTCTCCAATTTTTAATGACTTCTACTATAGCACTTCACTTCCAATCAGTACCAGAAGATAAACATACTGATTTAGTTCTTAGAGCTTTCTTACTTCTATTATAAACGCTTATGAAATAATTCAAAAGAGGCTCATGCTTTTATTATATGGATCATTCTCGGCGTACCAAATGTTCATACTTATAATACAGCAAGAATTCTGAGAAAATTCTA
>SMSR01014143.1:0-11102 GCA_019453355.1 Ceratina japonica
GCCAACCTCGATTCTTGTCGAGAGAGAGAGAGAAAGAGAGAGAGAGAGATAAAGAGAGCGAGAGAGGAACGAGAGAGAAGCTACGAGACGTACGCAGTCGCGACAGAAGTGACACGACGATGCTTGAATGATTGTTGCGTTTCCACTCGAACTGGACCCCAACAGATGTTCCCTCACTTTTCTCGTTTACTCGAGGGAATCGTTTGTTCAAAAGGTGAGAAGGCTAGCCATCGCGATTACGTCAGGCTTCCTTTCGTTCTTTTAATTCGCGCGCGGGTTCGTTAACCCTCGGCACTCGTGAACTCTTCCAGGGAGCCTTGTCCCTTTCGAATGCTTAGCTCAACCTAGACCTTCCTTGCTTATGCTGCTACTCGCCCAGCCTCTCAGAGAAGCTGCATCACGATCGTCGTTTGTACATTCCCTTTTTGGATACGTCAGAAATGATGGAATTAAAGGCGAAAGTTGAAACTTTCTTAACAGCAATTTGAGAGCAACAAATGATGCATGACTTTCTTTCTTTTTTATTAAAAAATGATTTCCTATGTATTAGGTCTAGTAATAATTGTGGATGACTTTCCTTTCCTTTTATTAAAAAATGATTTCCTATGTATTAGGTCCAGTAATAATTAATATCGTTTTCCAGTACATTTTTAAAACTAATTTAACGACACTAATTAGTAGACCTGATAACTCGCGTCTAACTCTACTCGTAAAAAAACGACATAATTAATTGATTACTCCTGAAGTATATAAGATAGAAGAAAATTGTATACGACCTTTTTTGCAGGAAATAGCACTACCTACAACTTTTACTTGAAGCATTTTTTGAAATTCCGAGAAAATAAAATTTTCAATTTCTCCAAGATTTTTCCAAGGGGTACCCCTTCAGATTTTGCGAAATTTTCATTTTTCGCTAATAACTCTTTACCAATTTCCGCTAGCGGAAAATGTTTTCAATGAAAGTTGTAGATACTGTCAAAAGCTATAACTTTCGTGTAAAACATTTTTTTTCTATCGTCAATAGTTAACAAGTAATTTGCAATAAACTGTTTTTACGGTTTTCTTTAAATACTCGATAACTATTGATTCTAGAGAAAAAAGTTTTAGATAAAAGTTACAGCTCTAGTTATGAGCTACAAAAAGTCTCTCTTGCAATTTCTCTGTAGGTCCTACTATTTAAGAATAATTGAAGAAAAACGAAATTTTTTGCTAAAAGTTGGTTCTTTCGCCGGTGGAACAATCTACTGTGAATTATCATTAAATTCCGAGTGTTTATAAATTTATAGAAAAATAAAAAATGCAGAATTCATGAAAAATGCACGTAAATAAAAAATAATTGATGAGGCAAAAGACGTGCTGACGACGGGACGAACGTTATTGAATACCCGAAGTAGTTTCGACGGAGGAAAGTGGTACGTCGTTTGGCTCGATCGACAGATGTTCCCGTCGAGGGGAGAGAGAAAGAGAGAGAGAGAGAGAGAGAGAGAGAGAGAGAGAAAAAAGGGCATCTCGTAAAATCATGTAAATCTTTAATGGACAAAGTTCGTTAACCCGACACGCGTGAATTTACGACCTGTTCTCAGGGGGGACGGGAGAACCTTGAGATCCTTCCAACCAATGAGATTTGTTCCGCCGCTGGCCCGGACTTTTTTACCTTCCTATCGTTGTTCTTCCTTGACTTTTAACTTCCTATCGTTGTTCGTAAATCATAATCTGGGAATCCCCTCGAACGGGACAAAGATTCTTTTTTTATTCCCGAATTGTCTCCTGATTTCTCTTCGTCTACCCTTCAATGTACTTTTACAGCATGTGCGTACATATATATTACATGGAGGAAGCATGCCTATGTAATAAGTGTAGACAAGCGACCGAGAGAGAAAGAGATTTCTCACTTGCGCAGGGACTGGTAGAAAGAGAAAGAATACTTATTTAAGTATATAATTTTTAATTACTATTGTTTTACTATTATATTACTATTATATTTTATTTACTATTATTTACTATTATATTATATTTATATTTATTATTTACTTATTTAAGTATATAATAAATATAAATATAATTATATTTTATATATATATATAAATATAATTATATAATTATAATTAATTATTATTAATTATATAATTATATTTATATTTAATGTATTTATATTTATATATTATTTACTTATTTAAGTATATAATAAATATAAATATAATATAATAGTAAGTAATAGTAAATAAAATAAATTATATTTTTTAATAATTAAAAATTATATACTTAAATAAGTATTATCGATAATTTTATCGACCTCTCTCTCAGCCACTCATCTACACTTTTTACATTGCCATGCTTCCTCCATTTAATATATACTCAAAGGATCTACTAGACTGTCTAGATTTATCGTGTGCATTTAAACTGTCATACGATCGATAAATGCGTTAAATGATCTACTTTACAAAATTCTTATTCGATCATCGAATCATTTCTGATTGAGATACGCCAACAATCCCACGTCTCATAATTAAGAATATTAATTAATTTCACTCGTGGCACTTGAACGAGAAAATCGGTATCATCGTCGATACAACGAATCGATTCGATTCGGTCCTCTTTAGAATTCCTCCGTGCACGAATGCCTCAGCGTACTTCTATTTACGACTAGACACTCTTAGTGCCAGGAAACAGTTCAGCCAAACGTGAACCGAGTAGTATTGAAATCGCAATAAACTTTTTATATTTTCACAGACTTCAGTTTAGTCATTAGAAAAAAGCTTTGTTCCTATTTTCTATCGTCAATAGTTAACAAGTAATTTGCAATAAACTGTTTTTACGGTTTTCTTTTAAATACTCGATAACTATTGATTCTAGAGAAAAATGTTTTAGATAAAAGTTACAGCTCTAGTTACAAGCTACAAAAAGTCTCTTTTGCAATTTCTCTGTAGGTCCTACTATTTAAGAATAATTGAAGAAAAACAAAATTTTTTGCAAAAAGTTTGCTGTTTCGTCCGTAGAACAAGTCACCGTGAATTTCATTAAATTGCGAGTGTTTATAAATTAATAGAAAAATAAAAAATGCAGAATTCATGAAGAATGCACGTAAATAAAAAATAATTGATGTGTTCAGTAAGGATAGAAAGGTGGCGAAGGAATTTATGTTGAATACTCTCAAGCTTGTCACGGTGACAAAGGATAAAGAATAAATAAATTCTCTCGAATAAAGCGAATCGCATTCGTACAATGAATATCGAATTCCAGCTTCAAATCGCATTGATTCTATAGACATTTCGTTTCGCTAAATGTTCAATCTATTTATAGCACTATTGATTAGCAGCGTGCTAAGTGAATCTTTATTAGAAATACAAACGATTGCGTACCTTCAGTAACTCACTCCACCTGCGGACGCCTCGGCGTTGCTGAAGGACGCGGAGAACGGGCCGAAGTTAAGGGTCGCACTTTGCGCGTTCGCCTGGCTCTGGCCGCCGTACCCCGTCGATCCCGCGGAAGCCGTGGCGAACGATCCCCCCGAATGCACAGGTGCGACGGGCTGGACGGGATAAACCACCGGCGAGGGTACCGGGTATCCGGCGTACCTGAACAACATCGGCATTCAGCATCTGTCGCGAACAGATTTCAAGCTAATGTGAGAAATTGCTCACTCTGGGTATTCGCCGTAGCCCGGTTTGTGATGGTGTTTCCGGTGATGGTGCTTGAAACGACGTTCCTCTGGGACGAAGTCCGAGTCGGGACTCGAGAAGTCTCCGTCTAGGAAACCGAACTGCGGCGACCTTTGACCTCTCTCATTATCTACGAATTAAAAACGTTGGAATCGTTCGATCGGTTAAAAATGAACTGGAATTTTCATTAACATATTTTCATTCTCAGCTGGATGTTGCTTCTCAGTCGTTATATCTCTTTTTCTTTTTTTACTGCTCTGTACCACTTTCTTCAATATGTAAAAGGGTTAATTACCCGTGAATTAAATAAATAATTAATTAATGATTGTTTTATTCACTGAAAACTGACCGACTGTAGGCACTTCCGGTTGTTGCAGAGGATTCAACGGCTCCGGGTTTTGTAGAACTTCCAATGGTTTCGCGAGGGTTTGATGCGCGAACACGAATAGTAGTAAAAATGGTAACGTTCGCGTGGTCATTTTGTTGGGTGTGCGGTGCGCGTGAAGAGAGTCGAGAGATTATCGTCCGGAATCGGGCGGACGCGATTTTTATACGCCGATGAGTGGTTCCCTGATTTCCGGCGATCTGCAGCGCACTCGTCATTGGGTTCTAATGAGTGGACGGCCTTAGGACCCAGGGACGAGCGAAAGTGGACCGTAAGAAAGTCCCGGACCCGCGGTTAAGGACGCTAATCGGAATAGAGTGGGCGCTGGGAAATCACGTGTCCGAAAAGGAAGGAAGGAGAGACAAAGAGGAAAGGTCGATGCTTTCTTGGGATCATGTATTATTCAATGGCATTTAGGGATTTTGCCTGTTTAATTTCTGTCGCTTAGATAATTAGAAGAATGATTTATTCAACGCTCCCGGCAGTCAGTTCCTCGAAATGGCTATTTATAAATGATTTGGGGAAGTACGGTGGTCGAAAATAAAAATGAAATAAGGAAGACCAATTTGCAAATCACATTTTAATCGTTCAAGAATTTACACAAAATGAGAATTCATAGTCTTACATCTATTTCAGGCTTTTATCTCTAGTCTTGTGTTAATACTAAATTAAATTAATAGTGAAATCAGATTTCGAGCAGTTTTGAGAAACTTAATATTAAATTTAAACTTATCAGACAGAAATTCACATTTTGTCGTTCGAGACAGAATATTAGATTTTAATTAATCAAGAATTTGCACAAAATGAGAATTCATAGTCTTACATCTATCTCAGTCTTTTATCTCTCCTCTTGTATTAATACTAAATTAAATTAATATTGAAATCAGATTCCGGACAGTCTTGAGAAACTTAATATTAAATTGTAACTTAAAATCAGATAGAAATTCACATTTTAATCGTTCAAAAATTTACACAAAATGAGAATTCATAGTCTTATATTTATTTCAGTCTTTTATCTCTCCTCTTGTATTAATACTAAATTAAATTAATATTGAAATCTAATTTCGGACAGTCTTGAGAAACTTAATATTAAATTGTAACTTAAAATCAGATAGAAATTCACATTTTAATTGTTCAAAAATTTACACAAAATGAGAATTCATAGTCTTATATTTATTTCAGTCTTTTATCTCTCCTCTTGTATTAATACTAAATTGAATTAATATTGAAATCTAATTTCGGACAGTCTTGAGAAACTTAATATTAAATTGTAACTTAAAATCAGATAGAAATTCACATTTTAATTGTTCAAAAATTTACACAAAATGAGAATTCATAGTCTTATATTTATTTCAGTCTTTTATCTCTCCTCTTGTATTAATACTAAATTAAATTAATATTGAAATCTAATTTCGGACAGTCTTGAGAAACTTAATATTAAATTGTAACTTAAAATCAGATAGAAATTCACATTTTAATTGTTCAAAAATTTACACAAAATGAGAATTCATAGTCTTATATTTATTTCAGTCTTTTATCTCTCCTCTTGTATTAATACTAAATTGAATTAATATTGAAATCTAATTTCGGACAGTCTTGAGAAACTTAATATTAAATTGTAACTTAAAATCAGACAGAAATTCACATTTTAATCGTTGAAGAATTTGCACAAAATGAGAATTCATGTTCTTATATCTATTTCAGTCTTTTATCTCTCCTCTTGTATTAATACTAAATTAAATTAATATTGAAATCTAATTTCGGACAGTCTTGAGAAACTTAATATTAAATTGTAACTTACAATCAGACGGAAATTCACATTTTAATCGTTCAAGAATTTACTATATAATTAATTTTGAGAATTCATAGTCTTACATCTATTTCAGTCTTTTATCTCTCCTCTTGTGTTAATACTAAATTAAATTAATATTGAAATCAGATTTCAGACAGTCTTCAAAAACTTAATATTAAATCTTAACTTAAAATCAGACAGAAATTCACATCTTAATCGCTCAAGAATTTACACAAAATGAGAATTAATATTCTTATATCTATTTCAGTCTTTTATCTCTCCTCTTGTATTAATACTAAATTAAATTAATATTGAAATCAGATTTCGGACAGTCTTGAGAAACTTAATATTAAATTGTAACTTAAAATCAGACAGAAATTCACATTTTAGTCGTTCAAGAATTTATACAAAATGAGAATTCATAATCTTACATCTATTTCAGTCTTTTATCTCTCCTCTTGTATTAATACTAAATTAAATTAATATTGAAATCTAATTTTGGACAGTCTTGAGAAACTTAATATTAAAATTTAACTTAATATCAGACGGAAATTCACATTTTAATCGTTCAAGAATTTACTATATAATTAATTTTGAGAATTCATAGTCTTAAATCTATTTCAGTCTTTTATCTCTCATCTTGTATTAATACTAAATTAAATTAATATTGAAATCAGATTTCAGACAGTCTTCAAAAACTTAATATTAAATCTTAACTTAAAATCAGACAGAAATTCACATCTTAATCGCTCAAGAATTTACACAAAATGAGAATTAATATTCTTATATCTATTTCAGTCTTTTATCTCTCCTCTTGTGTTAATACTAAATTAAATTAATATTGAAATCAAATTTCGGACAGTCTTGAGAAACTTAATATTAAATTTAAACTTATCAGACAGAAATCAAACAAAAATTAATATTAAAGTTAGACTTTGGTCAGTTCTAAGAAACTTAATTTAAAAATAACATTTCAGACGTACACTTAAACCTACAATTTGTTAATTATGAATAGACTCATTGCAATTTGAGTAATTCTTGAACACGCAACTGCAACTATTCTACACATAAATATGTACTACAGAAATCCTAATAGTGTCAAACATTCCTTCCCTCTAACGATCCTCGCGCTCATTTCTTCATGGCTCGACGAATCTATGGAGGAGGATGTTGTTAGCTAAGTAACATTTTCCGGCCGCCTTGTAGTGTGCGGGCAATCTTTTACTGTGGATTAATAAATTTTTGGTGAGAAATCGCAGGATCTCAATGACTATCAAATGCAACAATGATAGAATTTTGTATAATTCTTAATACATTATTTTAGAATAATTTAAAATTGGAATAATTGATACGTAGACAATGTAAACTGTTGCAAGTCACGATAGTTCGATCAAGAAATTCATTTATTTACTTCACGGATAATTAAACCCTTTACACAGTAAAAAGAGTGGTACAGAACAGAGAGAAAAAAGAAGAAAAAGAAATATTATAAAAAGAAAAAAATAAGAACAAAGCAAAAGAAAATGGCCAAACAAACATGTTAGAATTATTAGAAATTATGCGTTAAAAATTCTTTACTCAGAAAAACAGGTCGAACTATTTTATAAACATTAATCCTCTGTAATTATCAATAAAACTTCTAAACGTCTAATAATAAAACTTAATTATTTCTAACTATAAAACTAATAAAACTTCATTATTTCAAATACTCAGACACAGCTTTTTATTACAGATCTCGCGGTTCACTTTTTATACGGTCGATTTAATTAAATGAAATCTGTACATAATTCTATCATCATATTCGAACGTAAAAGCGTGAAGAATCTTACCTGTAGAACTTCGGAGTTTTTAATGGGTAGTTTGGATATTTTCTTTTCCTCTCTTCCAGTACTGCTCGCCCTATTGAATTACACATTTTATATAATGATTCTCTTTCAACAAATCACACATAATAAACACGAAAATATAAAACGAAAAGATTCTTACATTGCTTCTCAAATATCATGCCTGCGGGTGATTCGCTGATGACATGCCATGTCACAACGAGGGCAAGAATCACAAAAATGTAGAACTTCATTTTGGCGAGGATTCTAACACACGAGTGTCCAAGGATTCTAATGCACGAGTGTCCAAGGAATCTAACGTACAACTGACTGTCCAAGGAATCTAACGTACGACTGACTGTCCAAGGAAACTAACCACCAAGGAATCTAATGTACAACTGACCGTCTAAGGACTAGGTTCGTGCCTTTTTGAGGGCTTTTCCCTACCCTTATCGGGGGCGTTTTCAAGAAACTGAAGATTTACAAGAGAAAGCCTCCAATCTGGTCCCAACCCTCCAATCCTCGTCGGAAAACCCAATCCCTGTTGGGTCAGAGACTCAAACCTGGGCCCAAGATGTAAGACAATGGACAATGGATCCTTTTAGAAATCTTCCGAGGGACCAGGGCAATAAATCAAACTTTCTTCCAATATTTTTTAATACAGGGTGCAAATTGCTTGCCCTTGACAATTTCCCAAATATGAATTTTCCACGATGCATATTTTTTGTAAGTGAATAAGGCGTCTCAGAAATGGAATACTGTATTTCTTATATCGTTAGAGAGGCGATTACTATTTTTACTTGATGAGAAATTATTTATTTATTTATTTATTTATTTAATTCACGAGTAATTAACCCTTTTACATATTGAAAAGAGTGGAGAGTGGAGAGTGGATTATTGATTAACGTTGATTCGTGATAAAAAGAAACAGTAAGGCGTCAACTTAAGCAGTGTTCTGCGACTTATTTATGATTTTTCCGTTTTCACCATTTCGAAGTGAAGAAAATTGAGACGAGTCATTTAGTTCCGGCCGTCACGGACCCAGGTATGTAAGGTAAGGTCAGTGACGATGATCGTAAAAGGAAAAAGGAAAAGGACCGGAAAATATTCAGGCCTGTGAACCTCAGGTACATGGAGAAAGATTTCTTCCATTTCTCCCGGTCGAGGGAAAGCAAAAAACGAAAAAGAAATTGGAAAAATTGCAACGCCCCCAAAATCGAAACAGAGGAGAGGGAGATTTCTGAGAATAGAACATTTTAGTTAATTCGGGGTGTCGAAATAATCGAGACTCAGAACCCCTTTTGATTGATCCCTTCGTGAATTCCGCGAAGAATGAATGTTTATCCTGTAATTGTTATAGAGACAAGAATCGCGCGTTGTTAAAAACAGGTTTGATAGCCTTCGCAATATCAATTTCGGAGATTATACGAGGCGCGAATGTCTTCGAAACACGTGGAATAAAGGAATGACAGCGTTTCCAATAATAGTCCTTTACGATCGCCGTTCAATGCCATCGCAACGCAAACAATTCGTGTTCGTGTGTCCATCCAGATCTTCAAATGTCCAGACAAATTATCAAACTGACTATTTAATAATAATTACCGTCTGGAAGTATAGTAAACGAAGAATAATTGTCTATCATAGCTAATTAATGTGGAATGTACATCGATTAAGAATAATGAATTGCAGTTTGCAGTTTAGTTCGGTTTCCTTGTTTACGGAAAAGAGAATTATTTGATATCGTTTTATAAGAGTCACCCTGTATATCGATTTTATGTTAAAAGAGTCAAATAGAAATTCAGCAGAATTCTGAAACAACATCTACGACAAATTATCAAACTGGTCATTTAGTAATAAATTTTAGAAGTATAGTAAACGAAGAATAATTCTCTATTAATGTTAATTTTAGAAGACATTAATGTGGAATGTGTACCGATTAGAATTGCAAAATTTATTCAGTTTCCTTGTTTACGTAAGGGAGAATTATTCGATATCGTTTTATAAGACACACCCTGTATATCGATTTTATATTAAAAGAGTCAAATAGCAGTTCAGCAGAATTCTGAAACTATGCGACAAATTATGCCATTACCAAACTGGCCATTTAGTAATAATCATTTTTTGGAAGTATCGTAAACGAAAAACAATTCTCTATTATAGTTAATTTTAGAAGACATTAATGTGGAATGTATACCGATTAAAATTGCAAAATTTATTCAGTTTCCTTGTTTACGTAAGGGAGAATTATTTGATATCACCCCGTATATCGATTTCATATTAAAAGAGTCAAACAGAAATTCAGCAGAATTCTGAAACAACATCTACGACAAATTATCAAACTGGTCATTTAGTAATAAATTTTAGAAGTATAGTAAACGAAGAATAATTCTCTATTAATGTTAATTTTAGAAGACATTAATGTGGAATGTGTACCGATTAGAATTGCAAAATTTATTCAGTTTCCTTGTTTACGTAAGGGAGAATTATTCGATATCGTTTTATAAGACACACCCTGTATATCGATTTTATATTAAAAGAGTCAAATAGCAGTTCAGCAGAATTCTGAAACTATGCGACAAATTATGCCATTACCAAACTGGCCATTTAGTAATAATCATTTTTTGGAAGTATAATAAACGAAGAACAATTCTCTATTATAGTCAATTTTAGAAGACATTGTGGAATGTGTACTGATTAGAATTGCGAAATTTATTCAGTTTCCTTGTTTACGTAAGGGAGAATTATTTGATGTCACCCTGTATATCGATTTTATATTAAAAGAGTCAAACAGAAATTCAGCAGAATTTTGCACCAAATCTACGACTTATCGAAAAAAATTCAGCAGAATTCTAAAACAACATCTACGAATTATCAAACTGGCCATTTAGTAATAATTATCTTTTGGAAGTATCGTAAACGAAAAACAATTCTCTATTATAGCTAATTTTCAGATTATTCATTAATGTGGATTACGTACCGATTAGAATTTCGAAATTTACTTAGTTAGCTTCCTTGTTTACGTAAGGGAGAATTATTTGATGTCACCCCGTATATCGATTTTATATTAAAAGAGTCAAACAGAAATTCAGCAGAATTCTGGAACAACATCTAAATCCAACCTTTGGCTCTCTTATTATAAAAATGTATCGGAATCACGTCATTGGGTGACATAATAATCGCTAGAGCATCGCGGTGAAAGGATCAATGCCATTCGTGACGTTTCTCACTTACAAAAGTATACATTTTTATTATCAGTGGTCATTTCGATTACAAAGTTACATCGTAGAATTTGTTATTCGATTTGAATAAATACGACGCTTCTAAATAGTATTTCAAGCTACACTATCACGATTTACAAATAGTTCGCCGCGCCGTGAGAGCATGACTTACACGCTTAATGAGGTAAACTTCTAATATAAATGCCTATTTAATAACGGGCTAAC
>SMSR01014144.1:0-11345 GCA_019453355.1 Ceratina japonica
TACAGACTTACAACTTGGAATAAGGTGTTCAACTTATTGCTGAAATTATATCGACTCGCATAGATCATTCTATGGAGAGACTGTTAAAATCAAGTGTACGTATTTATACATATATTTCATAATTAATAGAAGTGGTGCGTTTCAAATCTCGGTTAAAGTTTTAATTCCAATTACGAAAATGTTCCAATTTAATTAGTTTTCTGGTTTCGGTGAGCTAGGTAAAAAATCACACGCGAAAGGTTCGCAGAGGTTTGATTCGCGAAGTTACAATCCCCGTCTCGTACTCCGTATCCTCCCCATCATCCCCTTACGCACGTTAGTTCAGGCTAATTAGACGCGTATTTACTACTCGTGCGCAATAATATTAATCCTACTTTTCGGTGCCACTCTAACCGGCGCTGTGATACATTGTGAATAAAGCAGGCCGTTCGAAGCGCACGCCGACTGCGTACGGCAGAAGAAGAGGGACGGTTACGTTGATACGCGCGCGTACGTGTGCATATAATCGCACTAACATTTACGCAAACAACGCACGGATAATCCACAGTGAATAGAGAGATTTTTATGTTTTCAAGCTAGGGCACAATAGGGCACCCACTTGATGCCTAACTCTCCGCTGCTTTATATTAAATCTACGACCAGTCGATAGGGGTTGCATCCGAGAGGGTGACCCCGGCCCGTAAAGGCAATTCGCGGCGCGAAATTAAAGATCTGTTTGCCATGCCCCTATGACCACATGCCCCAACCTTACCTTCTGCTCGGTACTCCTCCCGCGAATTTGCCATTTCATCAAAACCAATTAAACTCATGTCAGAAAAACATTTGTAACGTTAAAAAAATAAATTAACAGTCTACGTTTGCTGCTTCAAAGAAGATTTAATTTTCGTAGATTGTCCCGAACGAATAAAAATGCATTTCCCCTCGTTGCTATCTGCTTTTCAACGACTCGTACCCTCCGACACGTTAAGGAGGTTCTACCGGTAACAGTTTTAAAATTACGAAAAATCTAAAATTAAGCGTATGAGTAGATTTTGGTTAAATAATGACTCTGTTAAATTTTGGTGAACTTTCATGGGATGAGAGAAAAGTTCTGAAGATTTCAATTTAAACTGTTTTTCACAAATATCTAAGTTCCTATTGGTCGGACGATATATGTGCCCATAATTATGAAAGTGGTCTAAGTCAAAATTTTTTGAAAAATTAGTTCGTTAGTTATTTCATACCACATTATGAATCTAGTGTAAAATAAGTGATAAACTCATTTTTCAAAAAATTTTGGCTTAGACCACTTTCATAATTATGGGCACATATATGCATCCGATCGAAATTATAGATTGACAAATTCTTTATAACAATCATTCTTGGTATTTTTTTCTTGTGGGCAACGGTTTTCAAAATAACACGCGGTAAAAACTTGAAGTTTTCGGAAGAATGATGTACGCGGCTTGGTTCGAAAACTTAAAACTTTGTCGCGTGTTATTTTGAAAACTGTTACTCGCAGGAAAAAAATACCAAGAATGTTTGTTGTAGAGAATTTATCAATCTATAATTTCGATCCTATGCATATATATCGTCCAATAGAAACTTAGATATTTGCGGAAAACAATTTAAATTGAAATCTTCAGAACTTTTCTCTCACCCCATGAAAGTTCACCAAAATTTAACACAGTCATTATTTAACCAAAATCTACTCATACGCTAAATTTTAGATTTTAAATATAATTAATAAAACGTAAATAAACGTAAAATAAAACGTAATTTTAAAACTGTTACCGGTAGAACCTCCTTAACCCGTGAATGACACCGAACGGTATGAATGGACCAGACTCGATACACGGTTATTGTCAGGTACATTAATTATGTTAGACGACGATCGAAATCCGCAAACACATCCCGACTTCTGCACCCCGCAATCGCGACGGGCCAATAATCGAACCAACTGTATACAATGATCATCGGTCCCGTATTCGTGTCTGTGTGCCAGCGTGCGCCACGCGTATGCTCGCATTACCAAATCTCTGACGTATGAAAATTACTTCCTACGCGTACGTTATAAGTGGCTTAAGAAAAAGGGAAACGACGAGTATGTATTTCCATTTTGTTTCCCCTTCGGTCCCAGACGACGCGAGGTAACGAGTTCAGGATAATTCGCGGCGCGTCCTTCTGAACAAGATGTACTTCACTAGAACGGATTACACAAGGTCCGGCTTTTCGCTGAAAATCTAATAAAATCCTTAAGAGGGTTTACGGGTAAAATACGTTCACCGCTAAACTGGTCCGGATAATCTTTTACGGAGCAAAAAATCAGCACACCGCGCACGGCCGCCGAGTATCTTCACGGAAATTTAATAAGCGCAGCTTTACGCGAGTTGATTAATATCTCCTCCACGGCGCGCGGCGTATCGCTAGCCGCGGGTATGCGTCGAGTTAACAATCGTGCTAATAATTTTCCACGGAAACTGGCGAAGCGAGACACGATCGCGGCCGTTGTATACACTCTAATCCACGTAATTGCATTATTGCTATTTCATCTAAAAACGAAAAGTTCGTTCTTTGTGCCGTGTTAATCGGCCAGTCGCGTTTTACAGCCGTCTTTTGATGTCGTGCGCTCGTGACACGGCACGGTAATACGGCAAACGGCATAATTCATTCGCGAGATGTGCAACTCGTACCGGCAGCGGTAAGCACGTGGTTGTGAGAATTAGCGGCGTAACACGTAACCGTGGTTTTCTTCAGAAATCCATTGTTGGAATATTTTAATGAAATAATTGCGTGCTCGTATGTAGATACAGTTGCACGTACGTACACGTACGACCGTCGCGGAAAATCGGCTCGCAAACAACACGCACGCATGCTGGCGCGACGCGGTGTTCGCTGTTCGCGTGTTGCGAGACACGTCGTCGTCGCGCCGTGAATTTGCATCGCGTTGATCGTCGCCGCAGATTCGAACCTCGACCTAATTAGCCTTTTAAAACGCTCACGGCAATTAAACAATGCGCGCGTTAACGAAGGATCGAGGATCATGCGAATTTCGAGAAATGCGAACGTCGCTTATTTACGTTTAGCCGCGTGTTCACGCGAATTCGAAGAATTCTGTCGGAGGGACGGATGGAGGACGGATCGGCCGGTCGATGTTGACGACTTTAGAAATCGGTTAAACTCCATTCGCTAAATTGTCGCACAATTACGACGTACCGTCCGACGCGATTGTCGATGGATCGTGATAGATAACCCACTTTGTTTCAGTTAGGAGGAAACTTTTATTTCATTTTATATCGCAATCGCGGCCGGATCGATGCGACAGCAATAAAATGTTGGTAAATGAGACCTGAGTTTACTTAACGACATTAGATACTAGACGATAATGCAATATCATCGGGCGAGTTTATCGGCAGGCGAGCGTTTCACGGCATGTAAATAAAGGAACTCGTAAAGTTCCAGTTCCATTCCATAGTACACATTGCGATATTTCAATAGAAAGTTCCTTTTTCTCTATTTGTCGAAGCGAGACGTACAGAAGAAAGGTACGATCAATCCTTTTCATCGTAAGAAACAACTGTGTCCTCTGTTAACTTGACTCACGTTCTCTTTACATCGTACAATTAATTAAGGAAAAAATGAACGTTTACCTTCATCCTTCGCGTGTCCCAATATCTGATCGATGCTGTACACGTTCCTCTTCTGATTGTAAGTTTGTGCCATGCTTGTTGCGGGCAGCGTCGCGGAAAATCACTGTTGCGACCAGTAACCAGAGGCGGGCGTTCGGTTCACGGTAGTCCACTCCTGAAGAATCGTCGTCTCTCATCGATGATATACCCGAGATCGAGGGAACTCGTATTTCCCGCTGTTGACCGCGGACAGATGGAGCTTCGTTGGAGAATATACTTTTGGCGCGATTGATACGACGGAAGAGCGATCTCGGTGCGAGCGGAAACGCGTGCGCCCGGAAAACGTCGAGAACGGAGAAAACTCGGAAACGTGACCGAAAGCCAAGAAGGGGTTGGAACGACAACGGCAGCGGTCTCAGCAGCACGCGACTCTCTCCGGCGTTCGAAACGAAAATGCGTCAATCGACGGCGCACCACGAACTGGCTCGTCGGACATGAAAGCAGCCCTTAATATGCCGTGCAGCCGCCCCACCTCGCAACCCCTAACACCGCCATATTAGCCACCCCGCCAATGAGGGCGCACGCTTTTCACCCAAAGCCACCCCGTACTCGGGGGTTGAATGAGGCCTGGGCGGGGAATATTTTGCCCTTTCCGCGTAAATCCCCGGATTTTTTTCCACCTCCTCGTCTACCTCCTCCCACTTTCTCGTCTTCCTCCGTCTATGCGATTCTCTCGCACCCTGTGTCCGTCTTCGTCCGCCCCGTTTTCGTACTGTACTTCTGTCCCTTTGTCTGTCTTTCGTCGTAACCCTTCTCGCTCGCGCCGATTCCGTTTCGATCCGACGCCGGCATATTTCTCTTCAGAACGTGAGATTATTTACCGCGTCTTCGGATGTATGCGAATTTTTCGGGATCACGATTAATCCTCCCTCGCATGCTTGTCTGACCGAGAGCACGGCGTATTCTTTCGTTTTCCTTTTAGAGAGGAATGAAATTTACGCGATTTATATTTAATAACTACACCTTTCATTCGTATACCCTCTCAAATTATTAATTAATTGTTCAATTCCATTCGTCACTCGCCTTTTGGATTTGCAATCGTAATTCAATTCAAGAACATTAGAGACATTCTATTCTCATTATAACTTTATATTCTTTCTAAGACGTAATATTTATGGTATTTTAAACAAACGTCCAATTATAAAATATCGTAACTTGTTTAGCCTGAGACGGCTGAGACTGAATGACTGAAATGAACTTAACGAGATCTTCAGATAACCCCAGGATGTAATGGAAGCTTAACGTTTTGGACGTAATTATGAGAAAACGGAGCGTTAAATAGTCCATTTAAGAGGACCGCCGAAAAATTTGCTTATGATAATCCACTGAGACAACGCCTTCGTACGCGCGTTTAGGAACCCATCTGTAGTCTAATCTTCAAAGACGTACCGAAAAAGGCCGAAGGTACTGAACTGACCATGTCTTTCTTTAGGCATTATCCCATTCAAAAATATTGTCCACAATGGCCTAAACGGTGCTAATCCGACAGAACCTTCAGGTATTCCTAAGAATATTATGAAGATAATTTGCTTACCATATGGTACATTGTTTGGTCTTTAATTTTACGATGTAGCTATTGTCAGAAGAGAAATTGTTAACGAAAATGTCACGAAAGTAATAATTAATTCAAATACTTGTCCATTGAAATTGATTTTATTTTATAAAATTCTTAATAGAAAATCGTTGAAAATATGTGTCGGTGATGAAAGACAGAGTGTGTTAAGTCTAAGAATAACGAAAATTCTTTATCTTCGTTTACCGTTTGTCTCGTTGATTTATAATTTTATGAAATACCAGCCCGGATAAACGCTTGGATCTCGTGCAGTCGCGGAAAATTCGGTTCGTTAGAGAACGCACAGTGTGCGCGATTCATCGGATTGAATATTAAATTTCCGGGATTTATTTAACCAAACGGAGTATCTTCCGTCAATCACGTAAAGGTGTGGGTGTACAGTATGTCACCTCGTGCCGGCCCTTTTGTATAGTGGGCTTTATAATGCAAATAAACCGTCGCCCGCGGAGGGGAACCGTGGAAAGGGAACAAGCCCTGGGTCACTGCTCCACTCCGTTCCGTGACGCTGCAAACCACATTTTTGGAAATATCCCGGCACCGTATCGTGAAAAAAAAAATATATATATATATATATATATATATCCTCCTACGCGAATGATTTTGAAAACAAAACGCTTTGTCGACGAGAAACGACGCCACGATTTTACATACAGATANCGTTATTAATTAATTGTTCAATTCCATTCGTCACTCGCCTTTTGGATTTGCAATCATAATTCAATTCAAGAACATTAGAGACATTCTATTCTCATTATAACTTTATATTCTTTCTAAGACGTAATATTTATGGTATTTTAACCAAACGTCCAATTATAAAATATCGTAACTTGTTTAGCCTGAGACGGCTGAGACTGAATGACTGAAATGAACTTAACGAGATCTTCAGATAACCTCAGGATCTAATGGAAGCTTAGCGTTTTGGACGTAATTATGAGAAAACGGAGCGTTAAATATTCCATCCGGTCCATTTAAGAGGACCGCCGAAAAATTTGCTTATGATTATCCACTGAGACAACGTGTTCGTACGCGCGTTTAGGAACCCATCTGTAGTCTAATCTTCAAAGACGTACCGAAAAAGGCCGAAGGTACTGAACTGACCATATCTTTCGTTAGGCATTATCCCATTCAAAAATATTGTCCACAATGGCCTAAACGGTGCTAATCCGACAGAACCTTCACGTATTCCTAAGAATATTATGAAGATAATTTGCTTACCATATGGTACATTGTTTAATCTTTAATTTTACGATGTAGCTATTGTCAGAAGAGAAATTGTTAACGAAAATGTCACGTAAGTAATAATTAATTCAAATACTTGTCCATTGAAATTGATTTTATTTTATAAAATTCTTAATAGAAAATCGTTGAAAATATGTGTCGATGATGAAAGACAGAGTGTGTTAAGTCTAAGAATAACGAAAATTCTTTATCTTCGTTTACCGTTTGTCTCGTTGATTTATAATTTTATGAAATACGAGCCCGGATAAATGCTTGGATCTCGTGCAGTCGCGGAAAATTCGGTTCGTTAGAGAACGCACAGTGTGCGCGATTCATCGGATTGAATATTAAATTTCCGGGATTTATTTAACCAAACGGAGTATCTTCCGTCAATCACGTAAAGGTGTGGGTGTACAGTATGTCACCTCGTGCCGGCCCTTTTGTATAGTGGGCTTTATAATGCAAATAAACCGTCGCCCGCGGAGGGGAACCGTGGAAAGGGAACAAGCCCTGGGTCACTGCTCCACTCCGTTCCGTGACGCTGCAAACCACATTTTTGGAAATATCCCGGCACCGTATCGTGAAAAAAAAAATATATATATATATATATATATATATCCTCCTACGCAAATAGAAATGAAAACAAAACGCTTTGTCGACGAGAAACGACGCCACGATTTTACATACAGATACGAAAACAGATTACTCGCTGCAGGGAGAAATGGAACGCTATTTAAAAAAAAAAAAAAAAAAAATAGAAAATTGATCTCGCGCAGCGTGTAAAAGACTATTAAAAAATGATAATTTTCGACGTTGAACGAAAATTATTCACGAATTAATTTAATTGTATTTACAACGAATGGCAAAATGAAGTGTAAATGTGTACTTTGATCAAGTATGGTTTGAATAAGCAGGTACATTATGGCGTAGTGATATTAAAAGCTGATAATAATTTCTCGTGGCGGTCTAGCCGAACGACAGACCTTCGATATCAAAGTGTCATATTCATGTCCAAAAAGAAAAGGATAATTCTCTAGTCTATTATATTACTTATTAGTTAATTCCATTAATCGCTCATTGTATGCAGTAAAAATTAGTTGATTCCGTTAATCACTCATTGTCAGCACTAAAGATTTCAAGCTATCCAGAAGGCGCGCCAGGACAGTTATAGAAATAGTTCAGAGTCTAGTCCCTAATTTAACTCGACCTTGGCAATGCCATCCGGAGGATTTTCAGCAATTAGGCAAATCTGTTTACCTGCCGAAGTATACATTGAGCAAATTTACCGTGGCTGACTTCATCTTTTATTACTTGTATATTACCCCTTTTGTGCATAGCGTGTGAGGTCATACAAAACAAAGTAGTAGATAATCTTTCAACACAGATAATCTCATTACACATCGATTGTCAGTGATGAAATGGAGAATGAAACTTTAAAACTACCGTTGAACCTTTGAAGGTTTGGAGTAGATCCCAATACGATTGAAACAAAAATAGAGAAGAGGCAGTAACCAACTGCCAGATAATTTTCGACTAATTAGCGCTTTCCAAATACTATGTTCTCCTTACTTTGGACATTCCTTCTTTGAATCGTATCTGGATATACCCCAAACCTTCTTATTTCCACCACTTCGAGAACAAGCAGAACTCTCTTTCTCCTTAAATAAACTCTACGTGCAACGCCCGCTTTAAACAAATGATTTCATCGAAGTATTAAACCGAGCAAATAATTTTTCCCCACTCTAGTCAGTCTCCCCACTTTTCGAAGTACCCTAATCCGTGTAGACAGTGACGTCACTAGCATAGGTGCGTACCGTATGACACATACACTCAACCATCTCCACCTAAGCTCCCCTGACTCCCGGGAGTCACTTTTGCCCATGCCTGTATTAAGGAGGTTCGGGAGTTATCAGAGAAATAAATGAATCAATTGAAATTTTACTATGTTGTTCTATAGTGTATAAGAAACATACATGAATTTTTTCAATATTTTTTTCCAGAGGTTTTTACGAGAAAATACAGTTTGAAAAAGCCAACATCTCGTATGATTCTTATGAGGATAAGGGCTATCGTGACGTTTTGTACATAAAAAGTATTATAGAAATAAATTGAATTAAAAAGAATATATCGTATTGATAGATTAATAATAAAAGAATAATTCATCAAAATTTGAGTGTCTCTTACCAGGCATTTCGAAGAATAATTAGTGATAGAAGAAATAAATTTGTAGTAATTTTCGAGTGCAGAATGTAGCCATAGTGAATGATGGCAACACCCCAATATCGACTATAACTGTATGTATTTAGTTGGCCTGAGATTTCCTTCGTCAGGCACATCAGTAATATTTTCTGATTCATTTTCTGATCAGTCTCTCTTGTCATTTTTGCTATTATTTGAACGTTGTATCGTCCAATTAAGATGTTTTTTTTTTAACAAATTTGCCTTTCCATCTAGGTTTTTCTGATGCCATCGTAACTCGCACTAATACTTTTCCTTCGAGATTAGATTAATACAATGAAAGGTTTCCTCAGATTCTTGACAATCCGAACGTATCAATAATGCCAACATAATTTCATACTTGCGCTGTTGCCATGATTTACTTGACAAACTTTCATGTCTTATTTTAATAAAAATAAAATTAAATAAATATTAAGAACAAATTCTATATAGAAACATGTTTAAAATTAATGTTTTCGTAGATCTACATAACATAGATACGCACAGTTCTTTATTTAAAACATGTAAATTTAATTATATTAAGTTAGTACGTGTGACGTAAACCCATATAAAAGTATAGGGTACCCCCTTGCCGCTCCAACCCCCGGCAGAAACTCCCGAACCTCCTTAAACCGACTCCCCTATGTTATTTCGTTTTCAATTTTAAAGTTACATTTCATTTTGGGTCGGTTAGGAATTCGGACTGAATTCTGAAACAACTTGATCGTATAATACAACCGGTTTGATATCTAATCAATCGGTTGCCTCGAAACTAAATAAAATCAATCCTCGTTGCTGGACACCAACGGTGCGTACAATTTCACAAGCACATTCCCAGCAACGTGATCGGTTTCGTTCGTCGCGAGCCGGCCGATAAAAAAGCGGAAACGTATACCTTTGATGCGATGATCGGCGAGGGGGGAGAGCTGATAACTCGTGGGTGTAATTGTTATATCATGGATCCGAGCAGGGGCCGAATAAAGAAGGAGGCAGGCTGCGCGGAGGGGGAGGAAAGGGATAGGGAGAAGAGGAGAAAGGCATGCGAGGCGACGTTCTACAATAGGCAACATTAAATCTGCAAAAGAGAGGAGATTCTCCGCCGCGCGCGCGACAGTGCTACGCGCCAGAGGAGAAAGCGGGGGGGGGAGTCAAGAAGAGGGGGCGGAATCGGGCGTAAAGGAAGCAGATACAATTCACAATAGACCCGGCGAACCAGCTTGAAGATCAAACGCCATCCCCTCGGCAAGAACTACCCCGACGCCTATAACTGGCGCGCGAGCCTTCGAGTGTCAAAAGTACGGTTCGCAATTTCGTGTATTTACTGGACTACGACGACGAGATATGATAACTTGATCGCCGACAGACCGACGGATAAAAAAATGCACGCGCGCCCTCTCGCACACACACACACACACACACAAATCACGGAGTCTCTTCTGTAGCGTTTCACGCTGCGGTAGCGTTGTATTTCATTAGCGTGGCGAATGATGGGGGGCGAAATCGTTCCGCCAGTTTAATTCGGCTGAATATAAAAGAGATTCGTTCGTTCATTTCCTTGTTTTTTTTCATTTTATTTTTTCGCTTTTTCCGACTTTATTGCATTGATAATCGACGTCCGCGGGGAAAATGATTTCTTGCGGACAGATTCGACAACGGTCCGCGACGTCACAATTGAAAGTTATTGAAAAATATTCTATTCGTCGCAGAAACAATGCGGCGCGCGTCAAAGGACTGGAGGACAATGTCGTTAATGACATGATACACAATTGATTAAGTACTCCAATCACGGTAATGATAGTAAGCCGGTTTGACAAACGCACCAACGAAGATTGTTATTAAACGCTTTAGTACTGCGTAATAGGGAAATGATATCGATGCTAATGACAATGAAGGTAACGAAGCAACGGGCAGCAATGGAGAATATTAAATCAATGTTGGAAAGCATCAGGAAATCGGTTCTTTCAACGTGAAAAACTGTGGACGGAGAGGAAATCGTTTACCTATGCATCGCGTCGCAGCCCGGGCTTATTGGAACGTGTAAAGACAACAAGATAATGCGAGCCTCAAATTGGCCGGCGTCCTTTCTTTTTAACGAAAAAGGGGGAACGAGTTTAGCGTGGATTTTGTAAGGGAAGTCACGGTATCAAAGACGCGGTTATTATCCCCCGGGGGCACGCGCGTATTGTTACCGCCGAACGAGCTGCAGAACCATTGAATTTTATGAAACAAACGAGGCGAAGAACTGCATGTTTAAGCAATCGACGTGGCTCGAATCGAATTGAAGCCGCAGGGGTGCTGCGCGCGGGGAATATAATCAACGGTTTCGAACGTTTAATCTTACAATTATCGTGCCGCTCTCCCCGTCGCTCTATCCGCTTTATCTGCCCGATGATAAACTCTCTCCGCGACGCTTATAAATCGCAAACTTCTTGCTCGCTGAGCAAACCCCTCGAGTAAACGTTGTATTTTCACCGACGTAACAAACTAATAGAAAATAGTATTCAACACATAGGGAAGTCTCTCATTCACCGATTCGGAGAGAAATCGAACGAGAGGCGAGAAGAGTCAGCGTCGCGGAACAAGAGTATCCTCTTCCAAAACTATCCTTTCTCCTTCTGTCTTTTTTTTTTGTTAACGCCCGGATCCTTTTCAAGCGATAACAACGCGGT
>SMSR01014146.1:0-11530 GCA_019453355.1 Ceratina japonica
TATTATTTTTTTATATCTTTATACTGAATTATTATTGTAATATATTATTCGTAAGTGAAAATTAGTTTCAGAATTTATTTGTGCAAAGTATGTCAATTTTTAATAAAAGATACTTAAATGTTTACTAAATATGTGAACATGCATTGATTATTATAATTATTATTTTTTATATCTTTATACTTAATTATTATTGCAATATAAAATTTGTAAGTGAAAATTGATTGCGGAATTCACTTGTGCAAAATGTGTCAATTTTTAATAAAAGATGCTTAAATGTTTACTAAATATTTGAGTATGCATTGATCATTATAATTATTTGTTTATATCTGTATACTTAATTGTTATTGCAATATATTATTTGTAAGTAAAAATTAGTTGCAGAATTCACTTGTGCAAAATATATCACTTTTCAATAAAAGATACTTAAATGTTTACTAAATATTTGAGTAAACATCGATTACTATAATTATTATCTTTTTACACATTTGTACACTTAATTAAAATAAAGATTATATTAATCCTTAAGCACTCTAAAACTTTTCCACGACGTGAAACTAATTATCTTATCACCAAATATACTACCTACAATTTAATTAAAACAGATCCGAGAATATTTCTATCTGTCAGGTAAGTTAGTCGTAACCAGGTATCTAAATAGGTTGATAAACGAGGTTCGTCGATACTGACGGGTTCCCACAGAACCAATCGGCTCTGTATCACGCAATGCGTGCACGTAATGCTACATGCTACACGACGGATCGCACGCATCCGAATCTTCTCAGACATGAACACGTTCTCGAAATCGAACGTTATACAGAATGATTGATCTACTAGCGTGCCTGCACGTCGAAACTTCTAATCGAAACGAAATGTTCGCTGGTTTTCGTGGGACCGGTGATAATTTAGTTGTAATTAGTTTCCTCTAGCTAATGGATTTATTTTAAAGATATTCTGATTGCTTCATTTCTTCATTACTTTATTGCTGAATTAATGAAACAAAATATTACATGATAAAATATTATTTAATAGTTAGTTATTATTTAATAGTATACAATCTAATGTTTGCAAGTGTCTTCAAATTATAAATACGAAAATGAAGTAATTCATAAATTAATACATTTTAATTAAAGATATTTATTGGATGATGATCCAATTAATGATACCTATCGAATTCGTTCTTAATACAATAATAACAAGTGCTAATTTTCTGGAGTACAGACAAAGGTTGCTAATAGAGACGTGACAGTCGGGCAGGAAGATTCATCTTTGAAACAGTGGAGGAGGGTAAGGTGCGTGAGGGTTCCTTGATGGAAACGCGATACCGGAAATACAATAAAAATCCGTCACCGACCGGAGCCGGGAGCGAACGGAGAGAAGGAGAGAGGGAGAGCTCTAAATCGAGAACAAGCAGCACAGCACGTTGCTCGATTCCCACGAAATAATAGAAAATAAATATCACGTCGATGATTAGTCTTCGTGTTTGTTGCGCGCTTCTTCGTGACACCCCTCCGTGCCGCTTCGCGGTTCGTTGCACCTGGGAAGAAAACCGATGGACACGCGGCCGAGAAAAGACGGGAGAAACGAGGAGTGCGTGTGCTTCTGGTTTTTATCGAACAACATATGAAAATGGTTGGACTTAAAGAATAATCGCCGATTTACATATACCATAAATAGCTAAATGAAGGTAAATATGGGGTTCAAGGGAACCACCTTCAATGGTCTTGACCTTGAATTATATGTTGTCCAGAATAAAATTTTATTATGTACAGTGACGTCCATAAATATTCGGATACATTTCGAAACGGTATACGATTTTCAGTATTGAATCAACGAACTTTATCTTTTAATGATATTTTTAACAGTGTGTGTACATTCTGTTTAGCAAATTGAACGGTCCTTTGAAGTGAAGGGGGACGTGGCAGACGGTTTCGTCCCGAAGACAAGTGCCCGGTTTTTTTTTCACACTCGTCTATGACGATGTCGAAACGGGGATCGACCAGCTGTAAGAAGAAATATTATCGCCTCCGCGTTCTCGCAGGAGCCGCACGAGGCAGCAGCAGGTGCTGCAATTAAAAGGCTCACAGGCGTCATTTGTTTCCCTGACGATCTTGACGGCACATCTTCCGCGAAACTTTTACGGCCGTGGTTACCTGTCCAGAAGTCGAACAATGGGGCCTAAAGGGGCCAGTCATTGTTCGAGCGAGCGCGCATCATTATGCATAATGCAACGAGCTAGACGAGCGCGCGCGCGCGTCTCGCTCGCTCATCGTACGCATTGTAACGCGATAATATCCCCGATATTGATAACATCGTTTCCTTATAAATTCCTTCTCCGAGTTTATGTTTTCGTAATTTACGCGTTATCCGCCAAACAGATAATTATCGCGATAACGATCGGAGAAACACCCTCGCATGGTCCATTATTTCTTATCTGCCGGCTGAGAAATGAAGCCGCGCGTTCGCCCGTGATAAAAGGGCAATGCGTGATTCCATTTGTAAAAGGAGGGTAATAAAGTGTATCGTCCGGCGCCGCGCGCCGTCGAGGAGCGAACGAGGACCCCTCGCCAAGAACAATGGCAACGGGAAATTAAGAAACGATTCTCTGTTTTCATGGAAGTAAGTTCTGGAATCTTTTCTCAGTACGAATTAATGAAATTGCGAACGCGAAATTAGATCAAATTGATTCCAAGATCAAATCACGCATACACAGTCGTACTAAATATTCAATTTTTATTATAAATTATGAATAGAGCTTATAATCCCGAGTCGAAATTTTAATTCTGATTTAAACCTCTTAGTTCTACACAAGGTTTTGGAGGTCTAAAGTGAAATTGTATGATAGAAATTTTTTCATAAACATTAAAGTCTTATTATGACCTCGAGGTTCTACTTACTTCCGCTTTAGACAAGTTTAGGCCTGAAACGGAATTTAGATAATTTTACTCTTTTGACCTCGAGATCCTTATTTTTATGATTTGTTGATTTTGATGAATTTGTTGATTCTGATTTGAGCCTAAAAGCCCTCTCTTTCATATTACTAAGGAAATACTAGCATTTATACTATAGTTTGATAATAGAACTAAAAAAAAGTGTTAAACAATATTCAAAATTGTTTTAATTATAAAAGCTAATACAATTATTGTTTTATTTACCAAATGTCAGAAACTATTGTCGACTTAATTTTTTTAAATTGATGGAAACTCTTAAAAATAAACCTGTTAACGCGCAGATAATTAAATTTGGTAAATAAAAAAATAACNTTTGTAATAAAATAAATGTATAAATCTAATAACTCTAATATTCCTCATCAAACTATAGTCAACGTATTTAGCAGCCTTAAATATCAAATATTAAGTGGTTAAGTAATTATTATTAACACAAGTAGTAATAATCAAACAATATTGTTTCCATTGTAAAATTTCATTAAACCATCACTAAACCATTTTCTTAAAAATAGTGATGAGTAATTATTGACAGGAATCGAGTATTAACTAGCTATAAGCAATGATAGATAATTAGCATCTAAAATATACTTACAGTATATTTGATAAAAGAAACAATCTTGTTTGAGAGAGAGAGAAAGAGAGAGGTAATCTTTATTACTATAACTGCGTAAGATCTAGGGGAACGAAAACAGTATTACATGTATTGATACATTTAATTTATACATTTAAACCGGAACTTCTTGACTTTAAAGGTTTAAAACAGAAGTTAAATTTCGACTCGGGGAGCTTTTAATAACTTAAAAAATAATTTATGAAACAATTTATGTAATAAGATAAATAATTTATGACCGAAGTTGTTAGTACGAATTGCCCAGTTCGTGGATTCAAATGGAGGGCATTGAATAATTCAGCGCGATATCAATCAATATTCGCCGATACGAGGGCAACGAAATGAAATAATCCGAAGCAGAGCCAGGCGCGAAAAAAAGGAGAGATCGGTGCGAAATGGAGCGGAGTAGAGCGAGGGCAATTATACACGTGTCAAACCGGGACGGATGAGTCGAACGTTGCCGGGGTCGTGGTTCGGGAGGGTAACAGGTGGTCGAGCAGGAAACATAGGCTATATAAGAGCAGATACTGGCCGACTGGTTAGCATAACAATTGCACCGTGCTACGTAGGTACTGCGTTCTACGCGAATGCGGAATGATTTATGCGCAGGAACACGTTGCGTGTGTTCGTACGTGCGTCCCGGCCGGTTCGTGCGTAACGCGCCGCACTTTTCACTTTTTCTTGCACCGATTTTGCGAAGCCGGGGGAAACTCGCCGGAGAAACGGTGTCGATCGATCGGCCAGACGAGAAAGTGAAGTCTACGAGAAACGTGCACATGCAGTTTTAGTCACGTTTCCACGAAAACAGACGCTTTGTTCTATCTTACAAATAAAAATTATTGTTTGTACAGGAATTTGAATTTTCTTATGACATGCAATAATAACAGTATTGTTTAGTCTACTGGATAGTAATTATTATTACTATGTAGAAATTACTATATAGATTTGTAATAAATACAGAAGGAACGCATTTATTACTCAAAGAAATTATTTTTTTGGTACTATATTTCAATTTTTTCTAATCGTCGAACCACCGTTTTCTCAGTGTATAAGGATATAAGTTTCACACAGATTTATTTAAAAACTACGTTGTCAATCGTTCTGAAACTTGAACACAATATTTCTCATGCTTTCACTAGTAGATTAAAATAATTTTCAAAACGATTTTATCATATTCATTCTAATACCCAACCTCCTTAATGACATTCCCAGAAAATGAAGGAATAAGTTATATATTTTGATTAACAAATGTTGCTTTCGTGACACTCAATCTGTGAATAAGTCAGAGTTAATAATCAATTAAACAGATAAGGATAGTTATGTATTTTGATTAACAAATATTCCTTTCGTGACACTCGAGCTGTGAATAAATCAGAGTTAATAATCACTGAAAAAGACGATAAAAGTTGAGGTAAAGTCTGTAATCCACGAGGCATGTAATGCCAGGCAATTACATGTACCGATCGCGAGATCGGAATCAATTAATACGGCGTCGAATTCGTCACGGCAACTGGCAGATGTCAATTCGCGGTCTCCGGCGGCCATGAAACGGGCGAATCATCTCGACTGAGCCCGAGGGAAAAAGAGCTAAGTACAAAGTAATGGAGGGCCTCGTAAGGGAGGAAGACTGCTTCCGGCGGATACGCGTCATTTTTTGTCACAATCGCGGCGACATCAGTGGCATTATAAGGAACAATCCAAGAGGGTGCCGGCTATGACTTCGTTTCGTATCGATAATGATCTCGGGCCGAGCGAGCCGGCGACCGGCGGCGACCGTTCGCTTCGCGGCAACCGAAGTGAAACGTATTTCGCCCGGCTAGAGATCGTTTCGCCGCAACCGAACCGCGGCTAACGGAAAATTAATGAAGAGTACGTTGTACCCCGGCTCGTCAGCCGTCCCCATCTGTTTCTTGCGCGCACGACGCAGATGAAGACGATAAGCGACGAAAGGCGTCGAACTCTAGGAAACTACAAAGCGATAACCGGTAAAGGTATGCGCGCCGGGCTTTCGCCTTGAGAACCGGCCGAAGTTCGTGACTCGCGGAAAAACAAGAGGCTCGGGACGTGTAATTTCGCTTGATAACTGGCCATTTCCATGGAACGAGTGGAATTAACACTTTGATTTCGTCAATTTTCATTTCGTAATCGAGGCCCCGGGAAATCGTTCCCTTACCTTGTGGACAATACAAATTCCAGTACTTTAGAAATCGTGGATACGACAGTTGAATAAGAAGAACAGGTTAGCGTCGCGTCGCGTCGCGACGCTATTCTACCTGTCGGCAATCGAATTAAAGCTAAACGTTCTCATTAACATTTGTCGCCCGATCTCTCGGCTATTAATTTTCGCGAGCCAGAGAGGCGCTACGCAAAACAGGCGAAACGGATGTCGAAGCGAAGAAAGAAGTCGCGGTGTCTGGTAGGCGTGCGTTCACGCCTACTAATTACGATTCTAGACGCTGTTATGTCCCCCTGAAAGCACTTTCGCCTCGAAGGTACCGCTACTAACGAGAAAAACCCACACAGTATAGCCAATCGAAGTGGCACGCCGGGGTGAGAGTGGAGGATCGGCGCGAGGAGAGGGTGGAGACGGTCCTCGAGACGAATCCGCAGGGTCCGCGAAGAAACTCGACTGATCTTCTCTCTCTTTCTCTCTCTTCCTCCCTCTCTCTCTCTCTCTCTCTCTCTCTCTCTCTCTTTCTCTGTTCAATGTTGGCCGTGTTCTAACGTGTCCGGATACCGACCGTCTGCCGCAGGTAATTACGACCGAACCGCGCTACTCCCTCGAGAAACCGAGTGACAAAAAGCAGCGTCTTAATGCAAACGCGTCGGCCCGGCCGTAACTCGTTAATTATAGGCCGCTTCTGATTGATCCGCGGCCACTTCGCCTGCGTCCGTCAGGGACTAACTAAAGCCATTGCAGCGACGCGACGCTCTGTCGATATTCAACGCGGCTCACGCGACCGTACTACCTCTTCCTTTCGTAACGACAAAAAATTAATTAAAGAATATCGAAGCGTAAGGCTGGAATACCGCAAAAACATCGACACGTGGAATCGTGAGTTGCGAAAGTTTAATATAGGTGTCTGTTTATCTGGAATCTAGTATCCGAGTCAATTTTAGCCGTCGATTTCTTACTGTATGGTTTATTCTTTTTGTATGTCAGTCGACGATAATATAATAGTTACAGTGACATCCATAAATATTCGTAGACATTTCGAAACGGTATAAAATTTTTAGTATTGGATCGAAGAACATTATATTCTGTGGAATTTTAGAGAACTTAATTTACTATAGAATGACTAACAAAAAACTAAAAAGACTTGGTTGGTATTCATTGAAATCGCGAAGAAAAAAGAAAAGATCATGATGTTTAACTATTTTGTTGGAGGCTCTAGCAAAAATTTCAGACATCCCGTTTGTAGATCTAAATGTGTTATATGAATGTGTAAAGTTTCATAAAAATCCATGAAACCATAAAAGAGTTAGACATATCGAAACATGTAAAATTCTTCAATTTATCCCAGTCGTAGATTGAAAGTCGTGGAGAACTGCGATTTTTTCAATTTCTAATCGCTTCTAGCGCATAGCAATATTGATCGATTTTGATGAAACTTTGTACATGCATATAACTTACTTAGATCTGCAAACGAGACACTTCCAATTTTTATTACAGACTCTAATAAAAAAGTTAAAAACCATGTCTTTTACTATTTTCCTCGCGATTTCAATGAATGCCAAGTTTTTTAAATTTTTTGTTAGACATTCTATAGTAAATTAAGCTCTGTAAAATTCCACAGAGAATAAAGTTCTTTGATCCAATACTAAAAATTTTATACCGAGTTGTCTTGATTTTTTTGTGTAAATAGTATAATATACTGAATATAAAATAATCTATAATAATAATCTATAATGAAAAAGAATAAACTAATAATAAACTAAATATTTAAATTTGATTTTTTATAATGTTTTTGTGGACAAGACAATAAATGCTAATTTCAAGATAGTTTAATTATTTATTTATCGTTCTTTACTGAAATTGTAATTTGGCTGTTATTAGATCTTGAAGAGGACCAGCATATTGGTCGAAATGTCGATAAATAAATAATTAAACTAACTTGAAATTAGCATTTATTATCTCGTCCACAAAAAGGTCATGAAGAATCAAATTTATTTTTATTTTTTTGTTAGACATTCTATAGTAAATTAAGCTCTCTAAAATTCCACAGAAGATAAAGTTCTTTGATTCAATACTAAAAATTTTATACCGTTTCGAAATGTCTACGAATATTTATGGACGTCACTGTATTATAACTAGATTTTCAAAAACTAATTCTTTTCTGACATTGCTACCTCACAATTCAGAATTCACGAATTATACGTTCGCATGTCTTCGCGCCGACACGAAGTAATTCAATTTGCGAGCTAATATGAAAAGCCCCACGCATCAGATATAAAAAAAATGCATTTTGAATATTTTCTCGCAATACAATGTGGCTAGTTCTTGATTACAGCTGGCGTTCGAAATTACTAACTGTGATTTATCACAGTGATCGTAAAATCACGATCACATCTCGTGATTATATAAAATTACGATCGTGATCGCGATTTTTCATATTAAGTGGACTCACTATGTAACTTCCATATTTCGTGTTCATATCTACAACGCAAAAGTAACATTTGAATTTAAGAAAGACATTTTCAATATGATTTTAAACTAATTGTTACATCTGTAGTTTTAAGCATTAATAAGAAATACAGAAATCCATGAAGAAATTATTCCTTCTACTTCCATATCTACTATATGCATGTATATTATATTGTACATTTGCGAATTTATGTATTCATACTTGTATCTTTCTTTATTACATTCCCAATATTTAATTCTAATGATAATTACATTAATTGTTATGGAACTGTATTAATTATGAAATTAGAATTATAGATTTACTATTGCAATATTAATATATTGTTAATATTGTCAAATAATATTTACTTGTCCCTTTGTTACATCTCATATATTTGTAATATCGTAGTTAAGTTCGAAGGTAATTAATATTGTCAATAGTTTCAGTAGTTTTAGTAGTTTATATAGTTTAGTTAATATTGTCAAATAATATTTACTTGTCCCTTCGTTAAATCTCGTATATTTATAATATCGTAGTTAACTTCGAAGGTAATTAATATTGTCAATAGTTTCAGTAGTTTTAGTAGTTTATATAGTTTAGTTAATATTGTCAAATAATATTTACTTGTCCCTTCGTTATCGTACATCTCGTATATTTATAATATCGTAGTTCACATCGAAGGTAGTTCACCAATTCACGCCATTTTCACAGTCTACTATCCACTAATGAGGAGCGATCACGAAAATCACGATCACCGTGAAAAATCACGATGATTTGGAACGCACATGATCGAACTACTCGTAAGTAGCAGTCCTAGCCATCACTATTCTTGATATGAAATTGATATGAATGAATATGAAATTGATATGAAATTGATATGAAATTGATATGAAATTGACATGATTTGATTGATATGAAAGACCTAGACTCCGAGGAATCAGGAAAAGCCAGCTACATGCTCGCGGATCCTGAGATCTTTAATCCGCCGCGAATCTGCATGACGATATCACGCAACAGTGGTACGACGGGACATGTAAAGCGGATATTGACTATACATATTTATAGAAGAGGGCAACCTTACGGGCCTGGCAGTCGACGATCATGCCACTCAGTCCGTTCCGTGCGTTTTCTCTTTCTGGTCATCGCCGCTTTTGTTTCGCACCCTACGCCCGAGGTCTTGCTCTCTTTACTCTCCGTTCCTATAGAGTGTCAGTGTCTTTGTCGTCACGGACGTTGTTTCAGTGTGCGAAAGTACCCTAGTCGAGGAAAAGGGGGATGAGGGATTGGGGTGGACCGACGTGACAGGGGAAGAATCCTTTGTCCACGCCGGGACTTCCGTCGTACGAAAAAATATTTGCGTTATTATCTATTAGCTCGAGCAGAAAATTAAACTTTCCCGGACACCGGAGCGGCGTTCAATAAAAATATCTGAAATTCGCTTTCCAATTAAGCATCTGAAGTCGAGTTTTGTCACCGCTTCCACTGGTCCCACGATTTTCCCGTTCTATCACTGATTTATTGTCCTAGATTACACGTTCCCAGTTTTTCAAATTTAATCTGAAAGTATTAGTAACAGACATACGAATGCGAAGTAATAAACTGTGAACTACTATGTGCCCGAAAAGTTCACGAGTATCATAAAAATTACTAAACCGTCCAAATCAAACGATACTCTCGCAGCTACTGTATCCGAGTCGAAAAAATAATTATGGTTTTGACTATTAATTTATCCTATTTATTTATCCCACAGAAGGATATGGTGGTCGAAGTCATATCTTAAGGAGGTTCTATCGGTAACAGTTTTGAAATTACGAAAAATCTAAAATTTAGCGTATGAGTAAATTTTGATTAAGGTTGTACTCCCCATATCTGGAAGTAATGCCAGCCCAATAAAATTTTGCCAGTGAGTAAACAATGCCATTATAAATGTATGTGCAAAATTTAACTATGATTTACGAGTTAGTTTTAAAGATATAGTAATTTAAAGTTAATATGTGTTCTTATGGAGATTCGAGAAATATGGCTAATTTTGTTGGAATTATTGAAAAAACAATGTTTAAAAAATAATGGCATGTACTTGTGAATACGTCAAATTATACCTAATTAATCAATTACAATTAAAAATAATTTAATCCCAAAAGAATTAAATTTTTCCGTAATTCCGTCGTAACTTTAAAACTAGCTCGCAAATTATATTTAAATTTTGCATATACATTTATAATGGGATTATTGACCCATTGACAAAAANCTCATATATTTGTAATATCGTAGTTAAGTTCGAAGGTAATTAATATTGTCAATAGTTTCAGTAGTTTTAGTAGTTTATATAGTTTAGTTAATATTGTCAAATAATATTTACTTGTCCCTTCGTTAAATCTCGTATATTTATAATATCGTAGTTAACTTCGAAGGTAATTAATATTGTCAATAGTTTCAGTAGTTTTAGTAGTTTATATAGTTTAGTTAATATTGTCAAATAATATTTACTTGTCCCTTCGTTATCGTACATCTCGTATATTTATAATATCGTAGTTCACATCGAAGGTAGTTCACCAATTCACGCCATTTTCACAGTCTACTATCCACTAATGAGGAGCGATCACGAAAATCACGATCACCGTGAAAAATCACGATGATTTGGAACGCACATGATCGAACTACTCGTAAGTAGCAGTCCTAGCCATCACTATTCTTGATATGAAATTGATATGAATGAATATGAAATTGATATGAAATTGATATGAAATTGATATGAAATTGACATGATTTGATTGATATGAAAGACCTAGACTCCGAGGAATCAGGAAAAGCCAGCTACATGCTCGCGGATCCTGAGATCTTTAATCCGCCGCGAATCTGCATGACGATATCACGCAACAGTGGTACGACGGGACATGTAAAGCGGATATTGACTATACATATTTATAGAAGAGGGCAACCTTACGGGCCTGGCAGTCGACGATCATGCCACTCAGTCCGTTTCGTGCGTTTTCTCTTTCTGGTCATCGCCGCTTTTGTTTCGCACCCTACGCCCGAGGTCTTGCTCTCTTTACTCTCCGTTCCTATAGAGTGTCAGTGTCTTTGTCGTCACGGACGTTGTTTCAGTGTGCGAAAGTACCCTAGTCGAGGAAAAGGGGGATGAGGGATTGGGGTGGACCGACGTGACAGGGGAAGAATCCTTTGTCCACGCCGGGACTTCCGTCGTACGAAAAAATATTTGCGTTATTATCTATTAGCTCGAGCAGAAAATTAAACTTTCCCGGACACCGGAGCGGCGTTCAATAAAAATATCTGAAATTCGCTTTCCAATTAAGCATCTGAAGTCGAGTTTTGTCACCGCTTCCACTGGT
>SMSR01014153.1:0-12625 GCA_019453355.1 Ceratina japonica
ACCTACTCATACGCTAAATTTCATATTTTTCTTATCGTTAAGTCGTTTTACTATAGAACTACCTTAATGGTGTATAAACATTATGTCACGACCACCATAATAGGATTCTATACCTCTCTATCGACGGAGATCTCTTCGGACCGAAAAACTGTCGGGATTTTTTCTATCCATAGCAAAATTAGGTATGTAAAAAACGTAAAAAAATACATATGTATAGTGGACAAAAGTGCAGAAGATACACAACGAAACGTACGCCATTGCACTTACAAGTTTAAAGGACGTTACTACTGAATATAATTTCTGAAATTGATATCCTACATGTTTTATGTTGTATTTATAAAAATCAGCAGTCTAGAGGGTCTGAGTTTAGCAGTAATGGGTGAAGACTGTGATAAGGAAAACATCCAACCTCGAATATTAGTATCTTTAATCCTAAACCGCAAATCTTCATCAGATTGTAAAATGTATAATAATTTATTCCTGTTTTGCCCAAAGTTCCACCAGTTACACATATGGCGTTATTTGGCAATAATTGTTTGCTCGACACAGACGTAAATGTTCTAAACTTCTACTCATTGGCGTATTTTCCTGTTTCATACATCATGTTACGTTTTTATTTTCATTTTTATTCTATAAAGTTGTTATTAAAATTACAGAAAACTAAGTCAGAGGACAGAAATGGGAATGTGAACAAAAATTGGATCATTTATTTTGAAGAATAATAAACAGTTTAGAACGTTTAAAAAGAATAAGCAGGAGCTACAAACAAATTAGATATTTTTTAAATCCTCATATTTACAAAAGAACTGACATGTTTCTTAAGGAGTGATCCTCACAGAGTATATCTTTCATGTCGTCATCATAAAAATTAATGATTTCAAGGAGACACCTCTCTCCACCTTATCTGTTACACACTTTTTCTATGAAGACGTTAACAGCAAATCATAAGTGGATTCAAGCATGAAGAAGCCATACGTTTCTCCTCCTGAGAGCAACTCAAAGTAGACAGAGTATGCAATTTCGTATACGAATTAAAATATGGTTGAAACCGGTTGGAGCAAGTAAAGGAGATGATCGCATACACCTTTTTTTAAAAACAAACGCGTAGTTTCTCATTTCATAAAACTAAGATATTCAGGATTTATTTATTGGAATATTTTTTCTAAGCATTTTCATTGTTCGCTCAAAAATCAATAGTTGTGTTTTCCGAATTAAGGAAAAATTTCCCTTATCGCGCAGAAGTCAATTTAAAAATTGTACGAAATTGAATCTAGAATTAACATTTATTTTGAAGAATAATAAACAGTTTAGAACGTTTAAAAAGAATAAGCAGGAGCTACAAACAAATTAGATATTTTTTAAATCCTCATATTTACAAAAGAACTGACATGTTTCTTAAGGAGTGATCCTCACAGAGTATATCTTTCATGTCGTCATCATAAAAATTAATGATTTCAAGGAGACACCTCTCTCCACCTTATCTGTTACACACTTTTTCTATGAAGACGTTAACAGCAAATCATAAGTGGATTCAAGCATGAAGAAGCCATACGTTTCTCCTCCTGAGAGCAACTCAAAGTAGACAGAGTATGCAATTTCGTATACGAATTAAAATATGGTTGAAACCGGTTGGAGCAAGTAAAGGAGATGATCGCATACACCTTTTTTTAAAAACAAACGCGTAGTTTCTCATTTCATAAAACTAAGATATTCAGGATTTATTTATTGGAATATTTTTTCTAAGCATTTTCATTGTTCGCTCAAAAATCAATAGTTGTGTTTTCCGAATTAAGGAAAAATTTCCCTTATCGCGCAGAAGTCAATTTAAAAATTGTACGAAATTGAATCTAGAATTAATCTATAAACAATGTTTATTTTCGAGTTCAGAGGAAACGGGTTCTTACTACAATTTTCATATAAACTATCTAGCTAAAAATCGTGTTAGAATCAGTACGGGACCATTCGATCGAGGAAGTATAATACAAATTGAAAATACTGCAATGTGCAGTCTCGTCGTAGTAGGAAAGCCAATGGTGCGTGTATCGGTGGTCGTGATCGTACACAATAAGAAACAACAATGCAACTTCGATTATCGATAATCCGACGATAAGAAGTGAAACGGATAATCCATACCGGGTAGCAAGGGGATAATCCGGAAATTCCCGAGGAGAATGCGCCATGCTTTATTACTATTTTGTGGCACGCCTCTAAAAGTTCGAAGTTTAATCCAGAAACCAGTATAATCCATTCGTGGATAATTGATTAGTTTACTATAACTTCGGGATCTACTGTAGCTAGGGAAAACAGAAATCGCCAGAGAAAATCCCGAGTCTTGGGTTATTGGAGCCCCGAAACTACTCGCTTCACTCTCCCGAGGGAATATACAATAATATTTCCTACAGTTATTGGCTCCCTCTGGCATTCAAGATACCTGAATCCAAGTGGGGAGGATCAAAGAGATCTTTATCTTTTTGGCACTTAGCCTGTCGGTTACTACAGGATGGCCCAAATCATTTAAAATTGGAATAACTCGCCCACAGTTAATTTTTTGCTTTGGATTATTAGAATATGTAGTACTTTATTATAAAAATAAAGGCACAAACTTTGTTTTAAACATTTAAAGGTTATGCGAGTACATGATAGTGATGCGGAAGTAGGAACAGAAGAAAGAGAACTTTAAAAACGAAGAACTTTATCCTCTGTGGAATTTTATAAAGCTTAATTTACTATAGAATGTCTAACAAAAAATTAAAAGAAATTGCTATTCATTGAAATCGCGAAGAAAATAGTATAGGACATGATTTTTAACTTTTTTATTAAGTTCTGTAATAAAAATTGAACGTATTTCGTTTACAGACCTAAGTAAATCATATGCATGTACAAAGTTTCATCAAAATCGATCAATATTTCTATGCGCTATAAGCAATTAGAAACTGAAAAAGTCGCAGTTCTCCACGATTTTCAATCTACGTCTGATTGTGAGATAAATTGAAGAATTTTTACATGTTTTAATATATCTAACTCTTTCACAGATTTTTATGAATCTTTACACATTCATATAACACATTTAGATCTACAAACGGGACGTTTGATATTTTTGCTAGAGTATCCAATAAAAAAGTTAAACAACATGATCTTTTCTTTTTTCTTCGAAATTTTGACGAACTGAAATAGTAATTTATTTAAATTGTTTGTTACACATTACGTTGTAAACTAAACCTTTTAAAAGCCAACAAAAAATTAAGTTAACTGGTTAAATATTAAGGATGTTCTGGAGATATATAAAAACGATCAGAAATTTTTCAAACATTAAGAAAACACATTTTTTACTATATTAAAGCAATTGTTAAAGTTTGGCTTCGATTCACTTCACCGTTTTAAAATTATAGCAATTTCAATTTTGCACGTTTTAACATGTCTTATTCTTATGGAGACTACAAAATGTCAGATTTATTAGGTCGCCATCAGACTAGTATGGAAACGTGGCAACGATGTACACAATTTCCCAATTTCGAAGCTTGACTGCCATAACCCATACCTACACGACAGTATTGTTTCGAAACGTAAATGGTACTGCCAACTCTCAAATAAGATAATACAACTGAGTACAGTGTTGTTACGTTTTTTTATTATTATCAGGACATAATTTTATATATTATATTATATATTTATGTGTTAGTTTTTTACCCTTACTTTATTCACGAACACTACCAGTAACAGTTTTAAAATTAGGAAAAATCTAAAATTAAGCGTATGAGTAGATTTTGGTTAAATAATGACTGTGTTAAATTTTGGTGAACTTTCATGGGATGAGAGAAAAGTTCTGAAGATTTCAATTTAAATTATTTTTCGCAAATATCTCAGTTCCTATTGGTCGGACGATATATACATATGCATAGGATCGAAATCATAGATTGATAAATTCTCTAGAACAATCATTCTTGGTATTTTTTTCTTGTAGGCAACGGTTTTCAAAATAAGACGCGGTAAAAACTGGAAGTTTTCGGAAGAATGATATACGCGGCTTGGTTCGAAAACTTAAAATTTTGTCGCGTGTTATTTTGAAAACCGTTACTCGCAGGAAAAAAAATACCAAGAATGATTGTTGTAGAGAATTTATCAATCTATAATTTCGATCCTATGCATATATATCGTCCGACGAATAGAAACCTAGATATTTGCGAAAAACTATTTAAATTGAAATCTTCAGAACTTTTCTCTCATCCCATGAAAGTTCACCAAAATTTAACACAGTCACTATTTAACTAAAATCTACTCATACGCTAAATTCTAGATTTTTCGTAATTTTAAAACTGTTACCGGTAGAACCTCCTTAAGATTAAAGTTGTATGAACAGTTACATAACAACAGTTGAAATTGTAACAGTTATTAGAACCATTGAAATTTTAACAATTATTAAATATTACATTAATAGAACTGTCCAAACTTTTAGAAATTTTGCCAGCTAATTAGAAAAGTTGTTGCAGCTTGAATTCTTATGTTAAATGACAGAATTTTGTTTTCATAAAAAATATCAATCCAACAATGACAAAATGTTGTACTTTTATATAATTCTTAATTTCTAATACATGATTTAAGAATATTGTAAAGTTAAAATAATGTCTATTTCGAGGATGTTATATAAAATATAAAATACAAGAGTAAGAATGTAAGACATATAGACAATGTAAATAGTTGCAAGTCACGTACAGTCCGATCAAACAGTGTCAAATCTATGCATTAGAATATTAGACATTATGCGCTAAAAATTGCTTATGACTGAAAGAAACAATTCGAACCATTTTATAAACCTTACTTCTTTATAATTATTAGTTTTACCGGAGTCCCTTTGCCTCAAACGTTGAACACAGCTTTTTATTTTTAATTATCAAATTTAATACGTGAGAATCACAGTAAAACTGGAAACAAAGGTTAAGTAAAAGTCGCGACACGTTTTTCTTCATGAGAATAAATACAAACATGGATGGATAAAAATAACTACAGTGAGTGTAAAAAGTATTCGTACACCACTTAGTTTCAAACAAATCATAGTGAAATTATTGTTTATTAATTAAATTTTTATAAACAATGAATATGTACATTTTCGTTAAATTTTATAGAATAAACACAAGACAAAAAATAGTTAATTAATCGCATAACTTGCAAAATAAACAAAAATAAAAATTCGGGTGAAGTGTACGCGCAATAAGTATTCGAACACATAAGAAATATTTTCGAATAAGCGTTTGTTATTGATATTATGATTCGTAATGTTGTCAAGAGCATTCGCCGATATCTGTTAAGGGCAATCGAATAATAACTTTATCTTACACTAGTCCATGTGTGACAGATACTGTAAAATGGGCCGGAAACGAAAAGAGATGAGTGAAAATGAAAGAAAGATTATTATAAATATGTATAATCAATGCAAATCGTTACGCGAAATAGCGAGAAGTGTTAATAGACCTCATTGTACTGTACAAGATATTATTAATAGATTTGGAGAGTGAAAAACAAATAAAAATAAACCTAGATTAGGGCGACCGCGAAAATTCAGTGAACGGCTCAGTGAATAATAGTGCGAAAAATTTTATGCAAAGTAGACTGCAAGCAATTATAGAATCCAAGGGATACCCTACAAAATATTAAATAATTGTTTAATTTTGCAAATTTTTAAAACTTTCAGATCTGTAAGAATACTTATTGAGCGTACATTTCTGCCGAATTTTTCTTTCTTTTTGTTTCTTTTTGTTCCTTCTTGTTTATTTTGCAAGTTAAGCAAATAATTAACTATTTGTAGTGTTGTGTTTATTCCATAAGATTTAAGGAAAATGTACATATTCATTGTTTATAAAAATTTATTCATAAACAATAATTTCACGAAGATTTGTTTGAAATTAAGTGGTGTACGAATACTTTTTACACTCACTGTACACCACCAAGTTTTGATTGACAATGAACGAAAATACAGACATTAAAGATGTATATTTCAATCCTTCAGCAGAAAAATTTAATTGAAAATGGTATCTGGATGTGTATTAAATTCCACGCCTGAAAGTACTTTTATTTTATATATTGTTTGCCATGTTCACTTGATAACGAAATCATAAACATGATTAAACAGCTGAGTAGAAATCGAGACATTTATCTTAAGTCCTGAATTGGAAATAATCAAACTGGTTAATTTAGCTTTAAACGCGAATTTGAATCATTGGTAAGAAGGGAAAGCTAAAACATCTGGCCTAAGTCATAATTTCTGAACGTGTAAAGGGTCAGAAACCTCGAGGGTGAAATTGCTACCGAAGTCGTTAGAACGTGGACGCCAGCGGCCAGTGTTAGGTTAACGATCACACTGCGTCGGCAATTAACTGGGATTAAGAGTTATTTACATCCAATTTCCGATTGCTCGTAAATTGTTCTCGCGAATCGCCCACACGGATTGTTCACGGAAGGGGAAGGACAGACTCTGCTAAAACGAAATTCCTAGAAACAATAACTTTCCTCTATTGATTAACCGTTCCAATTATCGAGTTCTTCATATTTTCGGATTCTCGCACACCTCTAATTTCTGTCATACAGTTTTGCTAGACAGGATGTGTCTCAGCTGAAGGAGGCCACAAAATCATTTTTTCTGTCTTTTATGGTATGAAAAAAATCTTCACAGTATTATTTTAAGTACTTAAAAATGTATGGGCGACATACTTAAACGATGCTAGCATGTTGAATTTGTTATTATAGATCTTCATTACTATTAAAAACGTACCTGTAATAAATCAATTCATGAGTTTTTTGAAAAATTATAGTACATTTAATCTTATGGTAATCAACAATGACCCAAGGAAAATTTTACTTTGATTTCGAAAATAATCCCCAAAAAACGGTGTTAAATACTTGAAAAAAGTTCATATCGAATCGCCAATGCTTTATGAACAAGTTTCTAAAAAATTAATTATTATTCCTGAACTTTAAACAAAGTTAATGATTAAAATTTAATAAAAAAATTACAAATTCATCGAAAAGAGAACGGAAATGCTGCACCACTATCGTTAACATAGTAACGAATACTATAGATGATATAATTGAGGTACGCGCATATGCATGATCATGTGTATGGGTTACATACAGAGATACAGGTACTTCAAACGATTTTAGGCCAATCTCTATTGCACGTGACGCCACGACTGGGCCAAAAGCCAAATTTTTTAACTACCGTATACTTAACGCAGTAATGAAAAATTATTAATGATGAATGTGTAGATAATATAGGGAAGAATTTAGAGAAATTTAGGGAACAAGTTTTAGAATTTTGGGAGTCATAATTAATTAATTGTAACAAAAACAAAGTAGACCGTCAACCGGAAAGGTAATATTTTTGAAAAATTTTTAATTGTAAATGATGCAGAATAATTTACGGAAGCGATCTCAATAGTTTTTATAATTGAAGAAATCCGAAAACAATTGTTAATTGAGCCGTTTATTTTGAAAGTGGCTTAAGTCCATTTATACTTAAATTAAGATATTTGTAATTGATTCTTTTCTCTAAATTCTTCCCTAAATTATCTATACATTTATCATTAATAATTTTTCATTAGTGCGCTAAGTATACGGTAGTAATATTTTAAGATACCTGTACACACACCTTTGGAATTGACTGTACAGTCAATACATCCTTAAATAGTTTTGAATAAGAAATAACCTGGAATAAAAAGTTTTCGTTAATTATTTGTTTTTTTTGTTGTTGAGATTGTTAGACCTTTTTATGTAAAAGGTGTGTTCTTTTTTCTAGTGTATCGTGCAGTAGTGTACAGTATCGTGCAAAAATACACTCGGACGTACTCAAAGGTACCTTCTGTAACATACAGTCACTCCCATAAATATTCGTACACATTTCGAAACGGTATACAATTTTTAGTATTAGATCAAAGAACTTTATCTTCTGTGGAATTTTAGAGAGCTTAATTTACTATGGAATGACTAACAAAAAATGTAAAAAACTTGGTATTCATTGAAATCGCGAAGAAAAAAGAAAAGATCATGATGTTTAACTTTTTTGTTGGAGGCTCTAGCAAAAATTTAAAACATCCCGTTTGTAGATCTAAATGTGTTATATGAATGTGTAAAGTTTCATAAAAATCCATGAAACCATAAACGAGTTGGACATATCGAAACATGTAAAAATTCGCCAATTTATCCCAGTCGTAGATTGAAAATCGTGGAGAACTGCGATTTTTTAAATTTCTAATCGCTCATAGCGCCTAGCAATATTGATCGATTTTCATGAAACTTTGTACATGCATATAACTTACTTAAATCTGCAAACGAGACACTTCCAATTTTTATTATAGACCCTAATAAAAAAGTTAAAAACCATGTCGTTTGCTATTTTCCTCGCGATTTCAATGAATACCAAGTTTTTTTAATTTTTTGTTAGACATTCTATAGTAAATTAAGCTCTATAAAATTCCACACAAGATAAAGTTCTTTAATCTAATACTAAAAATTGTATACCGCTCCGAAATGTGTACGAATATTTATGGGAGTGACTGTAGTTTATTATTTGCTGTAGTCATAGACGCAGCATTACCATTTCTCTTTATCACAGCAAATAAGGAGTCGTTGATACCGCATCGGTGGACAGCCTATGAATCAATAAGGACCGCTCGATCATAGAACCAACGTAGACCAATTGTTCACCCAAATACTCTGTCGACTTTTTAACATCGATTCCACGTTTGGATAAGGACGCTTCAATTAGACTTGCATCGATATTAATGTTGGTTCCTATTCAACATTTACCACCGATACAATCGTCCCTTATCTCTTTTTCCCCTGTGAAAATGGCAGATAAACAGAGGAAAATAATAAACATTTGATCGTGAATTCATAGAACTTTCACGACAGAGAATTCAGTCATTTAGTTTATCTATTAAATTTCATTGGATCCTACAGCATGATTTTATTTCGTTTCTCCTTATTTTTTATATCACTCCCTTTTCATTTATTGACAAATTATTTAAAAATAAAACAACTTTTCATAGTTAATTTTCTAAAAGTATTTAACAATTCAGAGATTTCATTAAAAAATGCAAATAAAATATTTCGTATCTTGTTTTGTTACCTAAACTAAACGATTCTAGGTTCGATGCAATCGAAAGTGTCAGCTGAAATGGCAGAAAGACGGCAGCACCGGTGAAAAGGGGATGGAAAATTTTAATTAAATTCCGGTGATCGGAATGCTTTATTCTATAGGAGAAGGGCATTCAAACTAAATCTTGTCAGAGCGATGTCTCGCCTTGACGATCAAAGGGAAACATCGATTTGTAAATACGTTTACAGCCACGACAAAAATGGAAGGAAGATTTTCTGCAATCGGTTTACCGTTCCGACGTACAACTTCCCAACGTATTTTCTACCGCTCAAGAGAACGTATTACCTCTTCTACTACAAAAGTTTAAAAATTCATTCTTTTTATAATATAAGATTTAAATGAGTATTACTCATTCTTGTAATAGTAAAAATAAATTAATCATGTAAATAAAAATAACGGAAATGGAGTTTCTTATAGGATACAATGTGAAATATATACGAATGAAATAAATTAAAATTAATTTCTTTTAAATAGCATTTCTTGCGTACTTAATATAATTGATTTGATAACTTTTTTATTGAAAATGTATGCAGTTCTCCATTACAATCGTTCACAAGTAGTGATGGGCACTATTGACTAATTTCAACTGTCGATTATCTAGTACTTAATAGGATCATACTATCGACTATTTAGTCGATAGTTTAGTCGGCTGAAATATCGTTTTTGTGGTCATGCGTCTACATCATGTTCACGTCAGTCAATGAAGGTGTCTTCACGTATTGCCATATTCGTATGGTATAAGCTAGCGTTAATAGATATAATTATATAATCTTGTAAACAAAAGTATATTTGTATAGGGCTATATGGACAAAGTTCCAGAGCCTTCTTTGTATGGAAAATCGGCTAAAAACATAAATAAATAATAAATACATCATATTCATAATCTATGATATTCTATGGACTACAAGTTTTGTGGTTAGCTTTCGAAATACTGCCAAGCATATTTAAATTACGTGTGATAAGATTGTTGATTCACTAGAATTTTAAAAGTATAAGAGGTAAATAATTTTGTTATTTATTCATTATTAATATTTCAGTTCGAAAGAAGTGTGCAATATTGTATTAGTAAAATATTAATAATTTAATGTCTTTATTTAGTTTTAATTATAATAAATGTAAGTTTTTTTAAATCAGTTAAGTATTATCGGAATTAACAACTATTTACAATTATGAAATTATTTATTTATGAAAATATCTAAATGTGAGCACGTAATTGTATCAATATAAACAGTGAATCATCCATTTTTAGGATTATACAGGGTGTCCCATTTTAATGTCCCTGGGCCATTATCTTGAAAAATAAACAAGATAGCAAAAGATGTTTGAGACAAAAGTTATAGAGATTCGAGGATTTCAAATGTCAGTGATCTTGAATTTTACCGTAAAATAAATTTTCAAGGTCAACCTACGATTTGAAACGAAAACTTATATTTTTTATTACTATTTTCAGATTCTAAGGAGAAAAATAAACATCTTTTGTAAACGGACTTCTTTTTTTAAACGCTTACTTTTTCTCGCTAGAGAGCCCAATGACGACAAGAGCGGTCAAGCCGAACTCTCTGAGCATGCGCCATAAAATTTAAACGTAACGATGTTCAATGTTGCGTGATTAGATGTCATTTAAAGGTAATGGCCTTGACCTTGACCTGATAGGATCAAACAGATCACGGATTCGAATTCAGGGACCTCAAAGACGTGTAGTAATGATGGTTCTCTACATGATGTAAACATAAGAGGTGTGTTCCCAAGCCAGCCTCACTTTTATCGTCTATTGCGGCTTCCGAGCTTCCACCATGTTGAAATATTGTTTATGTCAACCGCGGTTTATTTGATTTGAAAACTGTTTGATAAATATTAGTAAAATGCCAGGTTCTTCGGTGAAGTCTTGTCAAAATTGGAATGGAAAGACAAAAAATACAAGTATAAAATATTTTAGTTTCCCGAAAGACGAAAAAGTAGTTAACAAATGGATTCAAGCATGTAATAATGATAACCTCAACCTCACAAGTGGTAAATTTTTTTTTACAATATAATTAATTTTTAACAACTATTTGCAAAGATATTTGTGTAAATTAATTAAATTTACATAGCTCGTATCTGCTCCATTCATTTTAAAGAAGATTGTTTCGAGAGAAAACCAGAAAACTTAATCGTTCCTGGAGATAAAAATATATTCAAATTGGCTAATTGAAAATAAAATTGTTTGACAGCAAATTTAGGCATGTGGAAGATTTTTTTCAGCATATAGTTCTTTTCTTCATTTATATTACTGTAAGCTTAATTTCAATAAGAAGATTCTTTTTATGTTCAACAATATTCAAATATCCTGCGTAAATGTGGTTCAGAACTTAATACGGCGGCTATTTGGAAGTGCTTTTTATTGGCTGATCTGGAAGGATGCGCAAGAACACACCTCTTATATTTACATCATGGTTCTCTACATTTAGTGGTTTTTTCTCATTGTGACTCTGAAATGGCCTTAATCCTACCCTGATGAATCTGTTGAATTTTAGAAAATCTCGTCCGGCATCTTGGATCCGCCATCTTGAATTTTTCAAATCTGACTTCCGATTCATGATCAGCGACCCAAAAAATCCTTCCCATACAAAATTTGGTATGACTCCGTCGATTTTTAAAAGTTTCATCCGCCATTTTGAATTTTGCAAATTTTTTTACAACGTTTTCTGTTACAAAGTTACTTATTTCTTCCCGTAGAATCCGAAATGTAATAAAGAATACAGATTTCCGTTTAAAAAACAGAAGTGACTTTCATTTGACCTTGAAAATTTATTTTAAGGTCAAGTTCAAAATCACTAATATTTTACCCCCTTGGAACTCTATAATTTTTGTCTCAAACATGTTTTGCCATCTTGCTTATTTTTCGAGATATTCACCCGGGGACATTAAAATGGGACACCCTGTACATGTAAAAGAAATAAATATGTATATAAAACTTTGTAAAAGCAAGAATGATTTATTGTTTTATTTTGCTTAGCAGTATTAACATTCCTGTTTCCCGTAATCTTTAGAATTCTAAATGTTTAAACAAGTTCCGTGCAGTTTGAAAAATTTTAATTCACTACAGTTAAACGGAACCTAGATTCTTTTACAAACAAATTATTCGTCTGAAGTTGGACCATCAAACAGGATCGGAGTTTATCGATAATGCAAGCAATCGTCTGAAGTTGGTTCGATGTAGTCGATACATAAAACAAATCAGTCGACGAAAAGTATCGTTGATTACTATCAACTAAATCGATAGTTTTTAGTCGATGGTGGCCATCACTATTTACAAGTAAAAATTAAATCTTGAAACGTACGTACGGAAGGCGTTGTAAAGGCGTTGTAATGAAGACTTAAATAAGTAACAGAGAAGAGTTGCAAAAAGTCAAAGCTGAAAGCAATGCGAATTGTGGATAAAAAAAATTCTAGTTCTAAAAATGAAGTAAACATAGCGACGGAAAGGAAAGTTTTTAT
>SMSR01014154.1:7465-25289 GCA_019453355.1 Ceratina japonica
AAGTGTTATTTCAGATGAAAATTTGCAATTTGGTAATGAAAGAGCGTTTGGTATATTTATTGAAGTATCGCTGCGATTGCCAGTAACATATGTCGTCCAATGTTTAACGTGCGATAATATTTAAAGAATTCTCGTAGCCCACGTGCAATCACTAGCTTCTGTACACATTTGACACGTAACAAGCGTCGATATAACAAACTGAACGTGATTGATTGTTTGCAAATAAAATTTCTGCATCACATAGTATAATATACATTGCGAATTCTATGTTTAGAAAAATGTAAAATCTGATGGAATTCAGAAATATGCGGAAACATTAAAAAATATGCAAAAATGTAAAGTCATAAACGATGCAATTTTATATTATTGTAACGGTGTAGGAAATTCCTGTGAAAATCTCGTTCTTTGAATAGACCGCGTTTCGTTTTTAAATAAAAATCCATCGAGTTCGATTATAAATATAATTGAATCCCGTAATCGGTTTTGCGATCAACTAACAGCCCCGTATCCAGCCAGCTAATCGATTTTTCGCGATGCAATGCCGTCTATATTAGGTTCCTCATTTCCTCGACAGAAGTCTTATTTCCTGTCGCGCCGTACGAAAGAGAAAGAAGCCAACGAATTTTTGTGTAATCACTAACTTCTTCCTCCATTTCTTAGATTTCAATTTGCAACGTTCCTATTTCTGAATGACCCGAAATTGCCTGCGGTAATGTAAAATTCAAGATGAGCAACTTTTACACAATTTTCTTACAAAAAAGCATGCTTGCTATTTTCGAAGAGAAAATTCTAAAATTGGAAACGAATTTACTTTCACGAAAAAAATGAAAGAGAAGATGAAAATAGGATGAATCATGTTTAGGCTTTTTAAATCTATTTTAATTGACGTATTTATTTGGAATTTATTGAGAATTTATTATTATAAACGAAAAGATGGGCGAATTTTTATGATAAATCTTGTCTACATTTTTTACATCCAGGCAAGTTTAATTTCCTTGCCCTAGGGGACGTCTCTTGAAGATGTAAAATGACTTAGGTTGACGCTGGAGGGAAGATGGATTGTACGAAAAAATTTATCAACCTTAATCAGTTTGATTAAAAATGTCAAAACATTTTTCATTCGAATCTTCAAAATACATCTTCTATTAACAATGTCAAAACATTTTTCATTGAAATCTTCAAAATATATCTTTTATTAACAACGAAAATATTGCAAATGTTATAAATGTGAAAGTACATATTTATATATTATTTATGATATACATTTCTGAAGTTACAAATGAATCTGCTTGAAAAATATTTAATTTACTTAGTTGTTTAATTTAGTCTATAGAATGGAGTAAGGATGTGAGATTCGGTAGGTAATCGATTTATCTGAGCGCTGATAATCGAGCATCGCTGAAGGATAAGGTTGATAAACTAGTTGCGGCGTAAGTACCGGTTGAAGTGGATGAAGGCAAGCGATATTTCCTCTCGGAGCTCATCGCCTAGTATTACTACGTCCCACTAATAAATAGCCGAAGTTGAGATTGCGTTAATACCTCCTCATCTTACACGCGAGCGCACGAATTTAAAGTTTCAAGCCGCCGCCGCGGCAAACGGCAGCGTGTGTAGCAGTGCGTATAACTTACCTCTCCCTCCGTGAAAGTAATATGCGGCGGCGGTCGGCGAAGAAAAAGGAATTGGAGAACCGTTTGACGGAAGAAAAGTTTGATCCGGCGATTAAATCGTCCAGTTGAACGCTTCCATAACGTATTCGGCCACATCCTTCCTCCAAAATTCCGCTCCTTCCTGATTAAATCTTCCATCGTCGGATATTTTTGGCTCGACTCGCGCACGACTCCTCGCCGGGAACGATTAACTCCAACGAGCATGGAAAAAAGTTTGGCAAGCAATGGAAACGTTTCCTGGAGTAACGGAGGAAACGATAGTTCCTACAAGAAAACTCGCAAATAAGAAAGTAATTAGCCACGGCGAAGGAGAAGAAGAGAAGAAGGGATAAAGCGATTCCGTTCGCAAAACATGCTAATTTAAGAACGCGCGATTTACATTAGCAATCCCTGACTTTGCATATGCAATACCGTCGACAGTAAAGCACGCGCTATATGTACACCACGAGCTCATGTTTCATAAATTTTTCCAGGCTTCAAAGAGTTTAACGACGGTGACCATAAAGGGAAATTGTCTTTTTGGCTATAATTTTTCTCTGGGAAAAGATTCTTCGCCTCGTTTGATATTATTTTATCCAGACATTTAATGCATCGATTAATTTTATATGTAATTATGATTTCGATTAGGATCAGATTTGAGGTGAAAAGAAAAAATGGGTGAGACACGAGGCTTGCGGTGCACTTTCAACAATTGGTAGAGATAACTATTAGTGATTATTCGAGGACGTATTATTATTATTAATAGTTATTATCAGAGAGCAATTTATTTTATAATGATCGATCTCTGACGTCGGACGCCTCAATATTCCCGTGAAACGACGTCTTCTGGCAAGTATTAAAACGATTGCATCGTATGTAAATTCCCTTATAAAGGTGCTTCCGCAAACTCGCAAGTGCCTCGTTTTTCAAAAGGGTTATGCACTTTGCATAAAGTCCCAACCCTTAAGTCTAATTTAATAGACGAAGATTACGGGCTGACTGGTTTATTTTATAAGTTTGGAAACAAGACCCATTAAATATTGGCGACGCTTTTTAATTTTTCATTCGCACATCGGACGGATTGGTGTAATTTATTCTTAGGTTTAAAACGCAGAAGAAATATCGTAGGAAACTTCCCGAGGTAATTAAAAATGGATATCGGTGGATGTCGTGATAGGCTATGAATTATAAAGAGGAACAAAGGTTAAAGCTGTTACTGCATTAAATGCTCGGTTTTTTATTTGATTTTACGACATGTTTTCGTAATAGCTTACTTTAATTCTTTCCCATCTTGAAAATAGTACAATAAAATACATAAGTTATAAACCCTCTTCAGATCTATTGCATTTATCCGTATTTAATAAAACAGAATACTTCGTACATAAAGTGTCAAGATTCATTCCAAAATAAAGTACTGAGATCATTTTTTATTCACAATTCGTTACATAACGTATTACAAAAAATCAAGTAAAATAGGAAACGTGATTTATAATCGTATAACTAATAGAACATACAAGATATTAAAATAACAGTGAATTTACTTAGTACACGGGTGGCGTGTTAACCGACGACGAAGAGGAGCTTCAGCCGGTGTCCACCGGGATATGAATATGAAAGCAAGGAGCACCGAAATTTCATGGACATTAAAATGCAGTTAAAAAAGTTTCTAGTGGAGCGTCTAGCAAGTTCCTAGTTGCATCATTGTAACCGAGCCCGCCTGACGTGGTAACCGGAAATTAAATCAAACCTGTTCAAACAAAGTTGTACGCGCAGGTCGAAGTTAGCCGGCTTGAGAAGTTTTGCGTTCGAGCTTTAAACATTGCGAGGCTCGGCCAGTGATTGTAGCATTTTATAGATGCCACGGGTGAATGAAGCGTAAATAGGATTGCCGGAACGATTTCGCGCAGTTCGTCTAACTTCGTCGAGGAACATGAAACTTTACAGGCGTCCGAGTGGAAAATATATGTCCACGAAATCGTCCCCCAAAGAGTCAGCGACACGATTTTCCATTATGCAATTTATTATCAAAGATACTGTCAGTGATATCGTCATGAAATTATAAAAAGTATGTATAATATACGTCATGAAATTATAAAATTACATATAATAAATTATATTTATTAATCATTTATTAAAATTATAAGAAATTTATTTTATTATCAAATCATTGGTCGGTATTCATAGTCGAAGCAAGAAAGCATAAGACAGCATTTGCTATCCCATATTTCCAGTCCTTGTCTTGTATAGGAAACAGGTACTTATGCAAATGCTTAAGACGATCTTAAAATAAGTAACGACCATTCAATGGTATCACGATTGTCAAAAGGAAATATATACATTTTAATGGACTGTTAAATCAAGCCTCTCTCTACTCTTACTTTAATTCGTACAATTCAGTGGCGTTCAAAGCGGGTTAAGGTGTACCTTGTATGATAATCAGGTAAGAAAATGAGAAATAAGAAGGTAAGAGTGTGAGAATGAGTGTCAATCGATAACGGGATTTGCGAGGGTAGAAAAGAGATCTGGGGCTGTACGAAAGTACAGGTAGGAGGGGCGTTAGCAACAGCAGGAAGAAGGGGATGAGTCCAGCTTATACGAACTCGGGCTCGGGGAATCGCGAACAGTGGCTCAGTTTGCTTTCGTTCGCCCTTGTGAAAACGTTGAATCGGCTTCATGTATGTTGCATTAGTCTCGATACAACACCACGTCGCTCCCTAACTAGTTCATTTGCTCCAATTTTCCATTACTTGTAGTCTGGTTTTCAACAGTGGTAGCGCGTGATATTACATTACTACGTAGGGAACGTCGTTCCGCTCCTCAAGTTTCAATTCCCCGGCCGAAAATCATCCATTATATATATTTCTTTCCATCGTTCGTATAATAAATCAAATTGCAGAGGTAATTCGTACCTCAGAATTGATTTAATACATTCTTAACATTTCATAATAATTTTGGATTATTCTCTATAATATCGCGAATCATATTCAAATCGGTACAATTAGGAATATAAAATTAACTATTATAAACTCAGTAATGAAAGGTATTCATAATTCTCTATCGATTGCTATGAAAACTGAAACCAATGTTAAATATCTTAATTAATACTAAAATACCATATTAAAATATTGAATCGACTTAAATAATTGCTCATTGCATATGTATCTCGTTTAATTTGGTACGTGGACCGATAAAACGAGAACTCTGATTGAAAATAACAAAAGTAGATAACTGAGTTTCTGAAGACATTGGCTAGCAGTCTAATCAAGACGATCTCTCAGTACATGAGGGAAGCTGGCAGTCGTTAATCCAAGTTTAGGCGTTTTCAAAGGGATCCTTGCACGGTTAGTTAATTAACATGGTTGGAACAGCACCAAATCGGCCCTCGAATTGGTATTACTTTGCAAACCGAGTTTGTAGCTAGAGTACTTTCGCCGGGCCATTGCAATGGATTGAATTCAATCTTCGCAGTGCGTTGCCCGTTTAAGGTCGGCCATCACCGTTGCTAAGCAGCAACGGTAAGTATTTTTAATCAAACTCGCGGAAAGTTTGCTTATTAGTTGGCTCGTTTCCGGCTGCGAGACTCTTCACATGCCGTATCCGAAGAACCGTTGGCCGGAGAAATAAATTAACGAGAAATTCATGCACTGTTTGCGTCCGCGTCGGACCCGCGCCGTGCTGCTACGCGCGTTTCCAATCGCGCGGAGAATTCGATTGGACGTCGTATCATCCTTGCAGCTCTATTTCATCCGTTCGAAAGGGAGAATAGTTAAATCGCGGATTGATTCCCCCGGCCGTTCAATCAGTCACCGGCTACAGTCGACTTTTAGACGTTCACTTTTATACGTTACGTATAAAAATCGTAGAGCCGCGCTGTATCCTCTCGTTTCCCGCTACGAATTACAACATTTCTGTGCAAATCGGAGCGTTTCCAAAGAGGGATGTTTGATTCCGGGCACCGTCAGAAGCGACAGAGAGGTGAAATTCGAAGAGTTTACCGATTCCCTCCCCGACCGCGTTGTTTTTCGATTCCTCTCCGCTTTCTCTTTTCGACGAGGCAAATGCGGTCGACTCGAAGTTCGCGGCAAGGATTCTTGAGTTACGGAATCGTAACGTCAAGGTATGCAGTTTCAAAGCGCACTTCCTCTTCCGTCGCGAGACCCGCGTTTCAACCGACAATCGACGCTTCGTGCGCTACACCACGCAAAGCGTTCCCCGCCACGTTTTCCGTGCCGAGCGCGTAAACACGTGCATGGTTACAAGTCGAAAGTACTCAAAAACTACGATCCACTTTCGCCGGAGAAAATCGATTCGCTTCTCTTCGTCGATTCGCTTTATTAATTATTATTTAACCTTATTCCGTTGGAAACAGCTGGTCCCGCCGGGAATATTTATGGGTCCGGTGCCGGTTTCATTTGGCTGGGAACAGAACAGACGTTGTGATGATAACAACGGAAGTACTATCAATTTCGCACGGTTTTGGTAGGAGAAAATTGGACACGTATTAACGCGACCAGTACACGGTTCAATTAAGTTGTTAATTAAATGGAGAGATTGCGAATTTAGCGGCGCTGCGTGGCCGTGCTCTGTGTTTTCTTTATTTACAGTTACCCGCTGCTACCACGGCGTTACTGCGCCGTGCATAATTTAATTAACAAGTTATTTTAACCGTGTAACGTACGCTATCTGCCCCGTACACATGCCCGTCTCCGTTAAGTTGTTCGCAGTTACGCCGCCCCGCGCCAGAATTCATCGAATTTTCGTTGACGACCGAACGGAAAAATTCACCGCCCTTATACAAAGGCGAAACGGTTCGGCCTTTATTGTATTTTCAAGCTCGGCTCGGCTCAAACGCAAACAGCCAGAAATTTATTGAAACCGTTTCCCGAAATATGATTGTTCGTTCCGTACTAAATTATTAAATGAAATTTCTCTGTTAATATTAACTGTGTTCATATTTCATGTCTGCTCCGCAAACGCGATGTGAACTTAAGCGTTTCGTTTAAACATTATTTTACTTATATTGAAGTTTATTAATAATATAATTTGTTGTTGACTCAAGCTTGTTTTCTTAATAATAACGTTGCTAGAGAGGATTTTTCTCGCTGCGTATTTTCATTCTATTATAAAAATAGATCAACGGGGTTGGAGAGGACGTAGGTTTCGAAATAAATGACACACACGGGGTTGAGTGCAGAATATGCACGTATCGAATACGAATACCAGTTACTCGATTCCTCTTTCCTTGCATGCGATAACTCTTTTGTTTCTTGCCTACGATATTCGCGTTTTTTTTTTTGTGGGGGTACGAGAATGCATCGTCACTCTTTACCTTCTTCTCTTTTTGTCAGCTTTTTGTCCGTTTGATCGGTATATTAAAAGTTTTCTGTCACGGTTGAAGCGTGAAGAATTGAAGGGCGTGACACTTTCTGTACGCGTGCATGCATCGACGTTAGTACCCCATCGTTTTTTACACGTACGATCACTATAGAAAATCGATTCACTTATTATAGTCATATTCGATGTAACTATTAATTATTATCGAATGGCAGGACGTACTGCGAAATTCTCATGCTAATCGCAAATATATTTGAATGAAGCACGAAATCGAAAAACTTTTTGATGAAATTTTCATAAATGTGACGAATGAAACTTTTATCTCTCGTTTAATGAATTCATGTTTCTACTTAAACACGGAGAACGTGTATTGAATATTGATTCTTGAAGAGGTTCTTCGATGTACCAGGTAAATAAATTTCCTAGCCAGGGGTAAAAGTTTTAATTACATACAATGTTACGTAAAGAGAAACGTCCAACTCTCCTAATGATTTCGTATTAATACGTAATATGAGTAGCTATTAAAAAGTCGCGACAGAAGTTCCCGCTCTGGCGAAAGTAGAGTTGTAAGATTTAAAATAAAAATACGTGGGTACATAAAGTTGGATTCTTGGCTAGCGAGCAATCCTAACTATGTAGTTCATTAAATGTTAGTAAGAGAAAACTTTCGTTCCTTTCTTCGCGATCCCAAAGATATTCCTGCGCCATTTATTACTGAAAGGTTCTATATTAAACTTCAGAATTTGTTTGACTTTGACATTCCTAATTACTATAAAATTTATAATGAAAGTCAAAACGTCATGTCAGAGTGTCGGATTATAATAATTCCATTTGAAGTAAATGCAGGCACTTAAATAAATTTATTTGACTGACATTCTTAATTATAAAATTTATATTTTTCTTTGGCTAATGGAAATCAAAATGTCTGATTGGATTATAATATTTGTAATTGATGTAAATTGATGCGATTGATATTTAAATAGGAAATAAATTGGGTACATAAAATATTGACACATTGACAATCGAGAATTAATCCAGAATCCGTAAGTTTATTTTAATCAACTAAATTAATGAATTAATTAATTTTCATCAGTTTGTTCAGTTGATTTGTATTATAATAATAACAAACAATACTTACGGTGTATGATTTCCGTAGCGGATCTTGTTTAGCTGCAAATAAATAATTAGATGCCTGGTGAATATGAATTTAGAATCGGTGTAGAATATTTCATGATCAGTTATTGATTGCAATTAATCACCGTCCAGTAACTGATGATCCAGGATTACCAATCAATGTTAATTATTCGTGCTGAAATTGGGAATGCATCGCGGAATTAATTTTACTATGGTTGTATCATGTAAATACAGATTGATTAGAGAATTCGACCCGATGCAAAAGCAACACCAAAGTCAATTTGGACAATCAAAATGAAAATCAAATAGATAGTAATTAGGAGCATAATCATTTAACAACGTCCCGGCAAACACGTAACTTTGACAATTTCTCGTTGCATTCCGCGTTAATCTCCTCGCATAAAATTGACCTGTTTGGATTCCCTTCGTTTAAAACCGCTTCGAATTATCTTCGAAGGAGCAGGAAGAATGGTTTCGTAAATTCGCAAGGTTTATAGCTCACCGTCCACTGTTGCCCGTGATTTTTTAAAGTTTAATCTGCACCCATTCTCTTTCATCGTTGCGTGGCCGTATTTAGCCCCAGCTTAAGAGCAGCCTCAAACGCTTTTAACGCCCTCGTTTCGGATTAAAAGAAAAAAGAGAAAAGCGCACGTGAAAGGCTTAGGGCCTTAGGGTTTGGGGTTTAAAGGTTGAAGGTTCTTACAGGCCGACAGGAATATATACTATACTGCCATTACAAGCTTTACGTTTACATTATTACAGACTCATTACAATAAATCGTGCGATCGTCGCATCATAATTGTAATAATTTTGGTAGAAGATTTTTTAATTCGAACGACAGTACAGCATTTGTATTATAACTAGTAGTATTATTATTATTATACGTACGTGTTTTTTAATCTCCTCAGAATTTAGTTTCCTCTGTCCTCCTTTTACGTTTTCGGCTTTTTATTTTTTCCCGTGCGTGCGGGTAGCTGAGGTTCTGTCTCGGCGTGGAAGCTCTGCATCTGTTATAGAGCTAATTTAATTCTGTAAGTCTAATGTGTTTATAATTTACATTTAATGTTCCTGATTTTAGAAAATACACATGTGGTTATGCATAATTTCAAGCGAAACACAGGTTAATTTGCATTATTATTACATGTTATTCTTCAAAGAAGGAGAATAAAACAAAGAGAACGTTTTATCAAAGCTTTTTATTAAATCTTCATACACATTCGAATAAAATTGAATATTCAGTGTAAAAAATCGAGAATGTGAGCTTGTAAGATATAGGATCGTGGAAAGTGCAATAACCTTTAGCGGATCGTCGAACGTTCGATTCCCCGGCACCTTTGCGTTAAAACGTCTTGCCCCCTTTAATACAGGTATGCATATAGAAAACGCAAGCGTACACACGTAGTGTAAACATTTTATTGGTCAAAGGAAGCGTTAATTAAGTGAAACTCTGCCCGGGGCCCGTTTTTCTCCGCTTTGTACTTCCCTCTCTCGTTTCATTTTTTCTTCTCCTTTTGCAGTTTTTTCATTAGCGGCAGGTTTCTCTGAAATTGGAGCTCGTTATAAGATCGACAGCTTTGTGAAGGGCCTGCGTTAATTTTAAGTGCCAGCAGGAACTTCGCGAGCGCTCGCAAGCCTCGGCCTTTGGTAAAAAATGCACGCCGACAGTTTATAACCGCGGAAAACTCGCGCGGAGAGGAGCCGACGTATATAACCGCGGATACTTTTTGTCTCTGCGTTCAGGATCCAATCAAAAATTGCACCTATTGGATATTACGTGTATTTTACAGAAGAATAGTTTTGTACTTTTTAATTTACCCTGTATTTCTCTTATTTATTAAAAGTCTGGCAGAACTTTTGAGCGAACACGGAAAGGCACGTTCCCAGAACTGACTGTATTTTTTAACGTTTCTTTTAATAGTTAGTGAACGACATAACGGTGACGGCGTGCTCCCGAGAAATTTTCTTGATCATCAGCGCCTTAATGTCAGAACGACAATAACCGAGTCCCGGGTTCACGTAATGCCGGTGCCATTATCGTTCTGGCGGTGCCGTTATCGCGCGTGACCACCGCGATACAGCCCCGGCCTCAAGAGCTAAACGTTGTCACGCTCCGCGCTACACTCCCGCGACTACATGTTAATTATCGTGTACACATACTTACGCGCGCGAATCTCGCATACCCTCACCCTCGCCCGGGCGCAATCGAAGTTTTCCAAGACTCTTGGATGAAAGCCCCGCACGATCGTTGTACAAAGTTTTTACACCGATTCAACTTAATTTATACTTTGCGTGTCAAATAATGAAAACCCAATGCCTTGGAATAAAGCGAACCTTCGCAGGCTTTCGCCAGAATTAAAAAAAAATATTTCTGCGTCTGGACGTATTAAATGGCTTAATAAAAAAATATTCTTGACACGAACATTTTCTACGTGCATGCAATTAAGTTCTAAATCAATCTTCTATAATTAATTATCAACATAAATTGTCATAATTTCTAATTTTTAATATATATGTATTTTTTATTAAGCTTGTAAATTATATGTACAATTCATCAATTTACAATATATAATTGTATATATATTAGAAATTAAATAAATTATAATTTCTGGGTATTCCTATATTAAATGACTTAATAAAAAATCATCTTGACACGAACATTTTCTACATGCATGCAATTAAGTCCTAAATCAATCTTCTGTAATTTATTACTAACATAAATTATCATAATTTCTAATTTCTAATACATATGTTATTTTTATCAAGCTTGTAAATTATATGTACAATTCATAAATTTACAATACATAATTGTACATATATATATATATATATATATGNGTCAGTGATATCGTCATGAAATTATAAAATTACATATAATAAATTATATTTATTAATCATTNAGCTTGTAAATTACATGTACAATTGATAAATTATAATACTGCATATTACGCGTGTAATTGTTGATTTATAAAAATGTGCTGTGAAACAACAAAGCATTTAAGTGGACTGGACATGATAACAAAGATAGTGATCTTGCTCCTTGGAGAGAGTATCCGTACCAATGATAAATTGCTTGTCGTCATGGCCGGACGACACGTGAGTCATGTTGCACGGCGGCCGATAAACACGACGCTATATTACTTTTTTCTCGGCCACTTGCTCGATAGAACGCGTTACACAGGTGGAAGTTTGTTCTTGGAAAATTGAATGGCCTATGAATCTTTTACGGTGAAAGCTAGAGTGAACCGACGATGATTGGTCGGTACGCAAACGATAATGCTTTTGTGATATATTGCCCCGGTGCGTGTTCTCACTGAATTTTTTAACATCGGTTTCTATCTATTTGTAAAATTTACATGCCGCCTATTTGCACTCTTCTCGATCAGCTCGTTACTCTTTCCACGTCGAATACCCAGGCTTCGTTTCTCGCATATTTAACTCTCAATTTTTAATTCAGTTCTCCAAGGAGGAAGTACGTACGATACATATTATTATTATTATTATTGTTATTGTTATTGACTTGAATTTATTTCAAGCGCCATAGATAAGAATGTCGCCAGATAACAGGGTGAAATATGGAAAACGTGCTTAATACACTGATCGTAAAATTTATCCTTAATACCTAACGCCCGGAATATTTCACGCGGGCACCCCCGCATTAATCTTGCATACTTTATCGCAGGCCAAATGCTACATGCTCCTTACATATTTATCGTGCCGAAACATCCGTAGTTCAATAACGAAGTTTGGAGATGTCCCGAGATTTATGAACAAGGAAATATGTACGTACGTCATAGACGGGCGAGCGGGGATTTACGATGGAGATGCGTCCGTCGATCGAGAGCGCAAGTGGACGATTATTGAATCGGCCTCGTTGCCACGGTGCGTTAAACAGGTCATCGATTATAAGCCAGAGGCATCATCTATCAACCGGTGCAACACGCGTGGCGGCGGCCGTGCGCGGCCCCCCCGCGTCCAGGGAACAGACTGGATATCCATCGGACTGTGAAACCTTTCTTTGCTGCCGCTGGCCGCAACAGTTTCCTTCGTTTCACTGGATAACCGTGACCCGTGTCTTTACGCCCGGCTGCCCGCGATGATAGCCCGGATATAATATTTGCCCACTCGGAAGCTATAGGTCACAGCCTCAAAATTGCTCGCGACGGTATTAAAGGGGCCGCAAACCCTTCGAGGCCGTGGAATCAGTTTAATCGTATTGATATTATTATCTGTACACCTGGCGCTTGGGAACGAGTTCAGAAATTTGGAAAAAGTGTAATAAGATATTTTAAAGGATGGGATTAAAAAGATATGGTAGCTGAATTATTAGGACGTGAGTGTTAAAAGGGTTGCAAGCCTTCGAGAGGGTAGAATTAGTTTAATCGTATTGATATTATTATCTGTACTAATTACAACTGGATTAAAAAGAAATGGTAGCTGAATTATTAGGACTCGTGTATTAAAAGGGCTGCAAGCTTTCGAGGGGGTAGAATTAGTTTAATTGTATTGATATTATTATCTCTACTGAATTACACCTGGATTAAAAAGAAATGATAGCTGAATTATTAGAACACATAGAAACGAGTTACCATTTATAAGGTATAGGTCACAATCTCAAAAAAGCTCATAACAGCAAATATTAAAGAGACTCCAAGCCTCCAAGAAAATAGAATCAGTTTAATCGTATTTATATTATTATTTCTACTGAATTACACCTGAATTAAAAAGAAATGGTACCTAAATTATTAAGACACAGAAACGAGTTACCATTCAAAAGGTATAGGTCACAATCTAAAAAAAGCTCATAACAGCAAATATTAAAGAGACTGCAAGCCTTCGAGAAGATAGACTCGATTTAATCGTATTGATATTATCTGTACACCTGGCTCTTAGGAACGAGTTCAGAAATTCCAAAAATGTGAAATGGGATATTTTAAAGAATGGGATTGAAAAGAAATGGTAATTAAATTATTGGAATGTTTGTATTAAAAGAGTTGCAAGCCTTTGAGAGTGTAGAATTAGTTTAATTGTATTGATATTATTATCTGTACACCTGACGCTTATAAACGAGTTCCGAAATTCGAAAAATGTGAAATAGGATATTTCGGCGGCGGATGGGATTAAAAAGAAATGGTAGCTGAATTATTAGGACGCGTGAAAACGAGTTTTCGGCTTTACGTATTAGAAGCTATAGGTCACAGCCTTAAAATTGCTCGTGACGGTATTAAAGGGGCTGCAAGCTCTGAAGATAGAGTCAGTTTAATCGTGATGATATTATTATTTGTACTGAATTACACCTGAATTAAAAAGAAATGGTACCTAAATTATTAAGACACAGAAACGAGTTATCATTCGAAAGGTATAGGTCACAATCTCAAAAAAGCTCATAACAGCAAGCATTACAGAGACTCCAAGCGTCCAAGAATACAGAATCAGTTTAATCGTATATTGATATTATTATCTGTACACCTGACGCTTAGAAATTTGATTTGATTTGATTTGATCAGAAATTTGGAAAATGTGAAATGGGATGTTTCGGCGGATGGGATTAAAAAGAAATGGTAGCTGAATTATTAGGACGCGCGGAAACGAGGTTTCGGCTTTACGTATTACCCGGATGGGGAGTCATTACGGGGCAAACGTGAAAAGGCTTGGGCCGAGCGTTTCGTTGAAACACGTTTGACGTTTGATTTTGTTAAATGTCCAACGGCAAACGAGATTTGCCTCGCTCGTTTTCGTGTCACGTTCGATTTCCACGTAATACGCGCAAATTCCTGCTCGTACGTCAGCTTACAGTGACACACATTAATATTCAGACACCTTTTAGAACGGAATTACTTTTTTAATCTCGCTACAAACAAATTTTTTTTCATATGTTAAAATACACATCTCGCTAAACGATGCGCGAAAGAATTCTTTCCGATGCTAAAGTAATGAACACGATTTTTAATTTTGTAATGGGATATTTAACAAAATTCGAAAACATTGTTTTATTCGATTTAGGTCTGTTATACGTATAAAGTTTCAGCAGAATTTCGTTCAGTCGAGCATAGAAGAGGTACAACTATCGAAACGTGAGAAAATCTTCCAATTTACTCCCGTTACTGGTTGAATGTTATTAAAACTGTAATTTTTTCCATTTATTAATTATTTCATAGCAGGATCAGCTATTGTTATTATAAAATACAAGTTTATTAATAATTAACAGCTTCTCTTAAAAATGGACTACGTGTAATATCGAATTCGACATTCAATACCAGCAAAAGTTTCGAAACAGTGTCCATAGAAAGAACACACAGACGTAAGCTATTAATCAATTCCGAACTGTTTCCATAGCAATCGTACTGGACGCTCTCCGAATTGGTCGTTTCACAGTCTGTATTGTCCACGCTAGCGCGTGTCTTTTTAATGTATTACATGGAAAATAGTGGAGCATAGTCGAGGTATGTTAGATCTGAACAGCGGTGGGTGCAGGAATTCTGCACCACGACCGATCCCATCGATTGGGGAATTGTCCGGCGGCCGCCTTGCGCGCGCGTGTACACGATACACAGTCGCATATACACATATGCGGAAAGAAGAAACGAAAATGAATGGGTCCGGAGAACAATAATGTCAGCGCGCGGCGTCGTGGAAATAGAATTGATCAGTAGTCGATAATACCGGTACGTGTGCCGAATTTCGGAGCGATTGAAAAAGAGGCGCAGGAGTTGGTCGCTCGCATATTTGCAGTGCGTGGCGATGCCGTTCATTCGGTATGCAGAAAGTGAGCGCGCGGTTCGTACATAAACAAACGGTTCATCGAGTTTGCAGTTACGTGGCTTCGGCTGACACATACCTGTTCGCCAAACTGTGAATCGGCCGCGCGTCTCCGCAGCTACGACTCCGTTTCAAAATTCACCAAATTGCCGGTATCCCCCTCCGAGGAACGGGATTGTTCAGCCGCCGTATGATAGCGGAATTTTAAATGAAAAAAAAAAACAAGAATATCCGCGGGAAGGAGTCTTGTTCGCAACTTCCATTCCCTTGTTTCATTATTCAGAATCCACGAAAAGTGATACGCAATTTTTGCCGGAATTTCATTTAGAGTTTTAATAATGGATATTAGATAATAATGGAAATGTCTGTAGTTTCCGAATAAAATGAAGTATCACACGATTTTTTACGGGCAATTTCGCGTGCGCTGACTCAGTGTTTGAAATAGGAACGTGCGTATCTGATTGGAAGTGATTTATGAATGGCACGTCTCGCAGGACTTCAAACGAACCACGAACAGACACTCGCTCCGCGAGGAGCGTGAAAATCCGCGGATACATATGGAACGTACTCGCGAGTCCCCTTCGGAAAAGAGCACCGGAGAGAAGAATCGAGTTCGAACTCGATTTTCCTACGCGGCGCCGCGAACTTGATTTTTCTCGGGGTCCCGACGCCATTGGTCCTGATTCCGCAAGAAGATCTCTCTCTCCTCTCTCTCTCTCCCTCCGTGTCATCTCCAGAAACCATCTCGCAATCGATACCGCGGGCATAGCATCTCGCAGAAATGTCCCAATCAGAAGCGAACACCGGGTTGAGGCTCGCTCTCCTTAGATGTCTGCGATTTCCCTTTAATTGCGATCCGTCTCGATGGATCGTCGAGACGAACGAACAGACGGAACATTGTGTCTCGGGTCTCAGACCTCGAGTCGGAAAATTATCGCGGCAACTGTCACCGGCTAATACTGACACTGATTAGGCCGATACGCGGGTATCTTCGCGGTGTTCGGTAGCGGATACGCGAAGACAGTGTGGCATACACCGGACTTGACAGCTGATCCTATTGTACACCAGCTCGATTTCGACGAGATTACGTTAAACAAATAAATCTGTTGAGACAAAGCTGTAAATTGTATCTCGTTATTTAATTATCCCTCTCATCCTGTCTAATAATCTGGCTTAGAACGAGTCTATTGCGCGACCCAGTTTGAGTTTGACCTGTGCACAAGGGTTAAGGAAAAGACTTTTCTCCACCAACTATCCGGCTATCCAATTTATCAACTCCATAATTCGTTTCGTATAAAGACTTGCCGGTGGAAATCGGGTAGCGGAGATAAATTTCTCCTCCGCTCCCGCTGACGCAATTTAAGAACGGTTAAGGTTGCACAGGTAAAGCGAGAAGTGTGCAGAAATGAAATGCAAACGATCCCGGCCCGGATGAAAATTATCGGAGTTCGAAGCTGGACGCGCAGCACCGCTTCATGCAGGATCGTGTATCACAAAAAGAGTCGGAGAAATAGGCGGACGACGGAGACGGAGGGAAAAGAGAATAAGAAGATAGTCGATTTTATAAGGACGAGAAATGTATACTCGTTTATACCTTACGATACTTCCGAGATAATAATTGGAGTATTAGGATGAATCAAGTTATCACGATTATTTGTATGATAGTTTCCATTATAAAAAGAACACCATTAATTCCTTCGTTTGGAGAAATACATGATATTAGTTTATTATACTTTCATCGAATCGTCCCATGTTTGTGAATGTAACATGCTTTGGGTTCACGAAAATTTTTCAATTATAACCGTATTTTTAAATAATAATGATTGAATGAATCTTGATTCGGAAGCAGTGCAGCCTCGCTTCATGCAAGATCATGTATCACAAAAAAAGAGAAATAGACGGAGGACGGAGATGGAGAAAAAGAAGAAAAGAGTCGATTTTATAAGGACGAGAAATGTATACTCGTTTATATCTTACGATACTTCCAAGATAATAATTGAAATACTAGAATAAATCAAGTCATCACGATTATTCATATGATAGTTTCCATTATAAAAAACACATGATATCAGCTTATCATAGTTGTATCGAATCGTCCCATATTCGTGCTTTGGGTTCGCGGGACTCTTTCAATTATAACCGTATTTTTAAATAATAATAATTGAATGGCTCTTGATTCGGAAGCAGTGCAGCAGTGCCCTTCGGCCCCGGACGAATCGGCCGATTGAACGATATTTATTTCGTCGATTTCGGCCGCGTTCACTGCTGCTAATTTTGTTACAAACGTTCGACACGCTCTCGGCAAAATGTAATGGCTCTTAATTTGTCAAATACAATTAAATGCTTGACGTTTTCACAGCGCTGAGCGAATAGTACGGTTTGCGGACCCGCGCCGCCCCCGCCGCCCCCGTCGATTCAATTTGTAAACGCNTGAAAAAAATATGCGGATACACGTCCGTCAGGAATCAATGGCCGATCTAATTTCGTTCGGAACGGGACGGACGGTGTCCGGCAAGTATAGAGTATTATCAATTTCAAGCACGCCNTAAACAATAAAATCTGCAATTAAATTCTAATTGCAAAGAATAATTGATAATAATATCAGCTTTTGGAATTGCCACGTGTAACATCTTCTCTATTTTATAGCGTTTGAAATAGGATCTAAAGTGATCAGGAGTTTATTACTATGAAATCATGCCTGAGCATGTATTATAAAAGCAATGAAATCTGCAATTAGATTCTAATTGCAAGGAATAATTGATAATAGTATAAAATACTATTCTGAGAAATGAGCGTCAATTCAATTTTAGAGGAGAATATGATATTCAAAAATATGTACGAAGGTTTCTATTATTCCACATGTAGTCAATATTTATTATAATAATATCTGCTCCTAAAAATACCAAATTTCTTTATTACTACAATAAAATACACAGTTTATAGCACAATAA
>SMSR01014154.1:25456-35798 GCA_019453355.1 Ceratina japonica
TTAAGAACGGTTAAGGTTGCACAGGTAAAGCGAGAAGTGTGCAGAAATGAAATGCAAACGATCCCGGCCCGGATGAAAATTATCGGAGTTCGAAGCTGGACGCGCAGCACCGCTTCATGCAGGATCATGTATCACAAAAAGAGTCGGAGAAATAGGCGGACGACGGAGACGGAGGGAAAAGAGAATAAGAAGATAGTCGATTTTATAAGGACGAGAAATGTATACTCGTTTATACCTTACGATACTTCCGAGATAATAATTGGAGTATTAGGATGAATCAAGTTATCACGATTATTTGTATGATAGTTTCCATTATAAAAAGAACACCATTAATTCCTTCGTTTGGAGAAATACATGATATTAGTTTATTATACTTTCATCGAATCGTCCCATGTTTGTGAATGTAACATGCTTTGGGTTCACGAAAATTTTTCAATTATAACCGTATTTTTAAATAATAATGATTGAATGAATCTTGATTCGGAAGCAGTGCAGCCTCGCTTCATGCAAGATCATGTATCACAAAAAAAGAGAAATAGACGGAGGACGGAGATGGAGAAAAAGAAGAAAAGAGTCGATTTTATAAGGACGAGAAATGTATACTCGTTTATATCTTACGATACTTCCAAGATAATAATTGAAATACTAGAATAAATCAAGTCATCACGATTATTCATATGATAGTTTCCATTATAAAAAACACATGATATCAGCTTATCATAGTTGTATCGAATCGTCCCATATTCGTGCTTTGGGTTCGCGGGACTCTTTCAATTATAACCGTATTTTTAAATAATAATAATTGAATGGCTCTTGATTCGGAAGCAGTGCAGCAGTGCCCTTCGGCCCCGGACGAATCGGCCGATTGAACGATATTTATTTCGTCGATTTCGGCCGCGTTCACTGCTGCTAATTTTGTTACAAACGTTCGACACGCTCTCGGCAAAATGTAATGGCTCTTAATTTGTCAAATACAATTAAATGCTTGACGTTTTCACAGCGCTGAGCGAATAGTACGGTTTGCGGACCCGCGCCGCCCCCGCCGCCCCCGTCGATTCAATTTGTAAACGCAGAAATCACCGGCAGTTGTCATCGTACGTTTTTAATCGGACCCATTTTAAAATGGGTATTGTTGGTTTTGACAAGTGGGAAACAGGGGATGATACGATTCGACGTGCTCCGTCGAACAATTAAATGACGCGAAAACTAATGGAACTCGATCGTTCGAAGTGGTTCTTTTTTTTCATTCGTCATTCGTTCGATTTTTCACGACTAATCCCCATTATGCAGCTGACGACCTACTATTTTGTTTAAATATAATCGGAAATCCGCTTGGATATGCACGTCATTGCATGTATACGCTGCTGAACGCCTTACGTGCAATGGCCATTGACATGTTCTAAGATGATAACCGAAACCGCACATCAGCTTTTGGAATTGCTTGTGACACGTGCAACATCTTCCCTATTCTATGGCGTCTGATATAGGATCTAAAGTGATCAGGAGCTTCTTACTATGAAATCATGCCTGAGCATGTTTAAGCAATGAAATCTGCAATTAAATTCTAATTCCAAAGAATAATTGATAATCATATCAGCTTTTGGAATTACTTGTGACACGTGCAATATTTTCCCTATTTTATAGCGTTTGATATAGGATCTAAAGTGATCAGGAGTTTATTACTATGAAAACATGCCGGAGCATGTAAAAGTAATGAAATCTGCAATTAGATTCTAATTGCAAGGAATAATTGATAATAGTATGAAATACTATTGTGAGAAATGAGTGTCAATTCAATTTTAGAGGAGAATATGATATTCAAAAATATGTACGAAGGTTTCTATTATTCCACATGTAGTCAATATTTATTATAATAATATTTGCTCCTAAAAATACCAAATTTCTTTATTACTACAATAAAATACACAGTTTATAGCACAATAATTATTCCATACTAAAGTACACAGTCTTAATATAAATTCTGATAAACATTTCCAAGAATTTCTTTATACAGAAATAAAATGTCACGTCTGGTACCGATTAGAAACCGTGAANGAAATACTATTGTGAGAAATGAGTGTCAATTCAATTTTAGAGGAGAATATGATATTCAAAAATATGTACGAAGGTTTCTATTATTCCACATGTAGTCAATATTTATTATAATAATATTTGCTCCTAAAAATACCAAATTTCTTTATTACTACAATAAAATACACAGTTTATAGCACAATAATTATTCCATACTAAAGTACACAGTCTTAATATAAATTCTGATAAACATTTCCAAGAATTTCTTTATACAGAAATAAAATGTCACGTCTGGTACCGATTAGAAACCGTGAAATGGCACTCGCGGGTCGATCTGTTACATAAAAGATATCAGACACGATTTATCGAATCCTATTTTCCAATTTGTAACGCGAGATTATGCGGTTCTTCCAGTTTGGTGGGCCCCGTCCTATTCCCTGTCGGTTTTCTTAGATCCGTTTTATTATGTTCAGCGGGCGTATAAATCGATCGTGTCTCGCCGCGGCACAAAGGAGAATGCGTGCAGGTGTTCCAAATATTTCACGACACTTCCCGTAGGGAGCAGAAGAACCGCATTCTTCGTCGCAGCGCTTTTCAAGCTTTGTAACGCGACTCGCAGCAATAACGCGCAGAATTCCGGCCGGGGACCCCCTCTGGTTACCCGCCGTTCATTTCCAAATGAAACACGACCGGCCGGCGTCCGGTGATTGTACGAAATTTATTACCGTTACCAATTTCAATTCACGCGCGCACGCATCTATTTACACGGGGCCCCAAGTACGATGAGTCTCCGTAAAATTGGTCGGTCGATTGTTCCTCGGGAATTTCGCCAGTCGGCGCAGACACGAACGTTAAACAAAACAAACGTTAATGAAGTTTAGATCGGTGACTGGGTCCCTCCTTTTATTATTATATACCGAGTTCGCCCTCTAACGACCCGCAATCACGTTCTGTTCTAATTATTCGACTCTAGGAACTAACGCGTTTCCTACTTACGTATTCACAGTTTGTAGATGTTCAAGACCCAGCGGTACACAACTGTGAAATCCCTTTAATCACAGAGTTCTCTCGGCTCCCGCTCCCCTTGACCTATTTCCAACCGGCGCCCAATGCCATTAGTCATTTTATTGAATGACTGTTCCGTATTTTAACGACAATCTTATATTTTATGTATGTCATCCATAAATTTCAGAAAATATCCATAAAAGCAGTTCCCAGCGCTTTCGCTTAGGGCAGGTTGTACCGGATTCGTTTTAAAAATCGAAGTTACTTCAGAAGGATTAAAGAAGGACAGTTCGTTAAAAGCGGGAAAGTTGGACGCTGCGAGTTTTTGCCTGCATCGCGCCGCTTTGAACAACTTCAAAAGCGACTGCGTAAGTTTCATTGAAGGAAAGCGGCGGGAGAAGGAGGGAAGGACGACGGAAAGAGGAGACGCCGATAGAAAAAGGCGAACGACAGAGAGAAATGCGAGGGTGGAGAAAAGGTGGTGAGCGAAAAAGGGAGGAGAGAGGGTCGATGGGGTTGTGCAGGGTGACGGTGCAAAAGAGTTGTGAACGGAAACGCGGTAGTTGCACCGCGTGTCACGATACGAGGCGAGCGCGTAGGGGCCGACACGTTGCGTCGTCGCCGTCGCCGTCGTCGTCGTCGTGCGTCGGCTTTGACTTTGACGTGCAATTAAAAGTGCATTTTCCGCTCGGCGGACATTTCGCGGATTCGAAGTACCGGCCGCGTCGCGCGCCGCTGAAGTCTCCGGGGTTGTGAACAAATTTTTTAGACGCCTCGCCGGAAGCCGAGCGCGCACCTGTGGAGAGAATTCGCGGGCCTGTGACTCGCGGCCGCGGCGTCGAACGGCGAAGGAGCCGGCCGCCGCAAAGGAAGACAGAAGGGGGCAAAGGGAAATAAGAGAAACGGCGGGAAAAGGAAGATGAAACGGAGAGGAGGAAGGGGGTTTCGGTGGCAAAGGAACAGGTGAAAAGGGCATCGACGAAGAGGAATGCACTTGCCTTTGATAGAATTTTTTTCTCGTACGCGTGGTTGGCCTACGTAAGCGCCTTGCCGTGGGAAATGGTCGCTCGCACAAAGTACGCCGCTCGGCGATATGTACGATTTTCATTTTGCACCCTCCAGAATCTAGATATTTTGTATTCTTGGTATTTGTTCTCGTTCTGGATGATTTTATCTTCTATCACGTTTGATACATACGATATTATACATAAATATTGTGTAAATATTGTCTGTGATTAAAATGATGTAGATTGTAGGTAAATAAATGTAATTAAATAAAAAATAGTTCGTATTTTTAGTCATAATGGGAATATTAATTTCTGTAATTATTAAATGGACTGACATATTTGTGAAGTATTATTTAAAATTATTTGTTGACGTTCCTAGAATTTATCTTGTTATTAATACGACTCGAGTTTTCATTTTTTATTGGAAAGGAAGCATTTTATTAACAGATTGTACGTATCGATACTGAAACGTATCGGAGACCGTATCGATTTTATTTTCATCAACCATTGATTAGTAAACTCAAATATCAAGTTTCCTGATCAGGATACACAGTATTAAAAACTCCAGGCGTACTTCGCACATAAAAGCACGTTATTTTTTACAAATCATTCTGTATAAGGAAACTTATGTTTGTGGTTTCCTGACATTAAATGCATGGATTGATCATTCATAAATTTTTGTGTCTATAGTTCAACATTATGAATTTCCAATAGGATATTTGAATCAGTGGATATAGTCTATAGTACATGTACATAGATTATCTTATATGTACATAGAATGCCTAAATATGTTTCCCTAATATTGATTGCCTTGCTGCCATTCAAACCGATTCCCTAGATAATAAATACTATATGTCGGTTAATAATACTTGATAATTTAGCCTCAGGGTCTCGCGTCCAGTTGATAACATTATTTATTTATAATTCCTCTGACTGACTGTCATGTCAATGAATAGGAATAAGAAAATAATTATAAATCCAAGAAGTTTCAAATAAGAAAGAATTCACACATTTCATACGTGTCTAATTTTTATACATATCAAATACGATGGACACGTAACGAGCACGCCAGGTCGCTAGGTTACACCTAAATCTGGAGTACATATGTAATTATTTTCTTCCATTGCATAAAATCGTAGATCTGGCACATTTTTAAGAAAACTGAGTGCGCAGAAAAAAATGTGTGCAACGAATAAAAGTATTCCGAAACTGAAAAGCCGAGTACATATTGAGACGCCAAAATAATAAAAGACGTTTCTATTCAAATCGTGTTTTTTCAAGCGATGCTATAGAAACCCGGTTTTGCATAAAAATCTGCAATCCCGCTATATGTAGACTTATGAATAACCATTCCGGGTCGGTTTAATTATGATGGACGTGGGTTAAATTGATTTATTGTTAGAGAGATTGTTCGCCTCGATGTCACCGTTCCCTGAGCTTTACTCTTGATTTATTACTACGTATATGCATCTGACTGCGGAGTTCAAACACAGTCGGACACAAATACAGCGCGCGGCGCGGCGACGCTGTTATTACAGAATTTTTACAACAGAGAATTTTTATAGGTTTTTATAAAACCTGATTAAAATGTATCAGCCCCGGTAGTTCTCGCTTAGATACAACTTTTTCGGCCGGCACTAAAAGGGTTAAACTCCGTTCGAACTCTTTCCCGTTGGTCGTGGACAAAACCGCGCACACAAAGGACGCCGATACACAGTGGTAACCGCACCGCCGTCGGGCGATCGGCCCGGCTATATATTCGCTGCATTTCGCCTTTAAAATCGTCGCTCGTCAGAATTTTCCGATACAGCCTTGGTCCTCGACGCTTGGCACCGGCCACTGTCGTCGGTTTATTGTGTCCCCGCCGCTTGTCTCCTTCCGTTTGTCCATTCCCGGATAAATGAGACGCGCTGCCGCCGCCGCGGCCACGAGCGTACAGCTACGAAAGCAAATAAGTCAGAAGTGTGTGTACCGGCGACTGGTTTTTACCGTATATCTCCTTCCTCCTACCTGGAGGAATCGGAAATTGCGGAGCCGAAGCAAAAGAGTGATCACTGGTCTCGTTCGCGATCGTTTTCCGGTAGCCGGTCGAGCTTTCGCCCGCCGCCGCCGGCCCGATCGAAAACGAACTTTTATAAATTCATGAAATGGACGTTTTAGAGGCCACCGGAATCTATCGTTGATGGAGCCTTTGGGAGGCGGTCCGCCGCTTAAACGAGCCGATATTGAAGCATCTGCGGGTCTGTATCTACTGAATCCTGTTACCTTCGATAGAACCGAGATCTTTTCGACTCGTCGTTTGTCTCTCTGATCGGCTGTCTACTATTTAAGCTCCTAAATACTGAAACAAGTCATTTTCTATACGAGATGTCTCAGTACTTTTGTCAAAAGGCAATATCATATTTGATATGAAAAAATGTCACGAGAATAAATTATTTTTTGTTATATCAAGTAGTAAATTTTTTATTCACTATAATATACTATTTAATAATACTACAATATTTAGTATTATAATAATCTTTCTACCATTGAAGATAAACTTCAATTGTTTGGTTCTATTTTAAAGTTCCAATTTTAAAAGAAGTCCGAACAATAACGCGAGTCTTTTTAATATTCAAATTCGCAATTCACTTTTGCGCGTTTAGATTTGATGCTGATGCACGGACGCCCAGAGCCCGAATACGAATAAGTGAAACAATGAATCCTATTAATTGAAGCCGAAATAAAGAGAATCGAGGGAAACGAACCGTAACTTTTAATTAAGTGGGATTGCGTTAGTTCGCAGCGTTTNCCCGGCCACTGTCGTCGGTTTATTGTGTCCCCGCCGCTTGTCTCCTTCCGTTTGTCCATTCCCGGATAAATGAGACGCGCTGCCGCCGCCGCCGCGGCCACGAGCGTACAGCTACGAAAGCAAATAAGTCAGAAGTGTGTGTACCGGCGACTGGTTTTTACCGTATATCTCCTTCCTCCTACCTGGAGGAATCGGAAATTGCGGAGCCGAAGCAAAAGAGTGATCACTGGTCTCGTTCGCGATCGTTTTCCGGTAGCCGGTCGAGCTTTCGCCCGCCGCCGCCGGCCCGATCGAAAACGAACTTTTATAAATTCATGAAATGGACGTTTTAGAGGCCACCGGAATCTATCGTTGATGGAGCCTTTGGGAGGCGGTCCGCCGCTTAAACGAGCCGATATTGAAGCATCTGCGGGTCTGTATCTACTGAATCCTGTTACCTTCGATAGAACCGAGATCTTTTCGACTCGTCGTTTGTCTCTCTGATCGGCTGTCTACTATTTAAGCTCCTAAATACTGAAACAAGTCATTTTCTATACGAGATGTCTCAGTACTTTTGTCAAAAGGCAATATCATATTTGATATGAAAAAATGTCACGAGAATAAATTATTTTTTGTTATATCAAGTAGTAAATTTTTTATTCACTATAATATACTATTTAATAATACTACAATATTTAGTATTATAATAATCTTTCTACCATTGAAGATAAACTTCAATTGTTTGGTTCTATTTTAAAGTTCCAATTTTAAAAGAAGTCCGAACAATAACGCGAGTCTTTTTAATATTCAAATTCGCAATTCACTTTTGCGCGTTTAGATTTGATGCTGATGCACGGACGCCCAGAGCCCGAATACGAATAAGTGAAACAATGAATCCTATTAATTGAAGCCGAAATAAAGAGAATCGAGGGAAACGAACCGTAACTTTTAATTAAGTGGGATTGCGTTAGTTCGCAGCGTTTGTATCCGCGAAACTCTAAAAAGTTCGAGACGAAATTAACGGAATGGATTTTCGTTCTTTGTATATCTTAATAAAATTACCCCCCCGGCGCCGATTTCGTAATCAGGAATTCCTGCTGTCAGCGGAATTGATTTAAAGTCGAATCACTCTGTGTTAATAATAATTATTGACAAATAACTGTGATTATTGGAACATTCAGGGTTTTTTTGTTTATAATTACTGTCTTAATCGGTGCTTATTTTGTTTCAATAAAATGTTCATCTATTTATTGATAATTAAGATCGTAGTTGGTTGAGAATATAGAAAAATTAATGAGAATGTACAGATTATTATTTTATTGGTCTTGCAAAACTATGAAGTATAAATCTTCTTGTGGTTTAATGATAAAAAATGTATTTTCGTAAACCAATATTTTTGGTTAATTTAGTGGGCATTGATATTCTGCCTTGTCGCTCTGCTACGGATCCAACCCCTTTAAAAGGTATAATAAATGAAGATATACCGAAATAGGAGCACAGTCTCTTTAATATTTAATGCTTTTACAGAGCGAGATGCACTTTGACTCTGATAATACCGTTTTTCACGGTATTATTCATCGAGTATCCGAAAGGAATTCAAAAAAGCACAAATAAAAGCAGTATCTGTCGAAAAATGTGTCGCAATATAAACGTGAAATGTGATACATTAAATAAATAATTGAATATTGAAATCGTACGTATTTGCACGTGTATCAAACATGAACGAACGTATTTTGATCCGTTTTACTGTGTATCCTTTTTACCAAAACTAATAATTCATTACCACTCTATCAAATTTCACAGTATCATTGAATATTAACTCGTTGCACTTCCAAGCTTTTCTCCCGTGGGAGAATTAGCAGTCCTGCTGGGAAACGATAATATCTTGATCGCATAAAAGTATCGAGCATCAGAGGGCATCCCTTCAACACTCGATCAAGGGAAAAGTATTTAGAATTATTTGGGAGCATTAAAAAATAAATTCACGACCAAAGAATAGTGCAAATAACGTTAACACTAAATCTACCAATAGTTTTAGTACGCTAACATAGTATATATATATATATTTTTTACATTTGAGTGCAATTTAATGTTAGCAGTGGTACTTTAGATCGACACCAATTTAAGTAATAATTACAATCTTTACACGACAAAACAAATTTTGTTTTCTTTTTATTTTTCATAGACGAATCTCAAAATCTCTGGTACAGGTACCTCAAACGATTTTTGACAGTCGCGACGCAATTGAAATTGGTCCAAAATCGTTTGAGACACCTGTACATGTAGTGTTAAAAAAAAGACTGAGTCTTTGGATTTGATGCCAATCGTAATTTGATTATGGCCGATGTCAGCGTGCAATGTAGGAAGTTTATTGGATTCTTATTTTGATCTTGACAAACGGAACACTTGACTTGGTTCCGGATGAGCGACTACCTGGATAGCACCGTGCGTTATGGTCGGCGATGCAGCTCTCCCTTTGAAACGCTGTTTAATGAGACCATACGCCACTGGTGGCCCGCTAGCAGCTAATCTACCAAAGAGCTACTTTAATTTCCAATTATCTCTGCTTCGGGAAACAGTAAAGAGTGCATTTGGCATAAAAGCTTCGGAATTTATAATAATAATAATAATAAGCCAAAATAGGGCAGCTGGTGTGTAGTTTATTCAGACATGTGCTACGGAATCTCCTTTCAAAGAATTGTTATCGCTCCGATCGGAATCGGGATCTGCATGGAAAAATATAAATCCCGAAGGAGATGATCCAACCCTCGAGGGTCTCAATGCTAGAAAAATATTCGAAAACTGTTTTCAACCATCGACTTCTCGGAGTGCAGCGGGTTAAGGTATGTGATATATATATATATAGAATGACGTAAAACATTTATCACGTCGAGTTAAAACCGAATGCCGACCTCGTTGCCGAAATTTTAATTCGTTTATTTCCCGTTCTGTATTTTTTCCGCTTTGTATTTTAACTTTTGTATTTTCACTTTGGCCAGCGTTACAAATGAAAGCGGACGGTTGCGTTGGCGAGCGCGCACGGTCTAGTCGAATCAAACAAATAACTTTGTTGACCCTGCGCGATGTTACTCTACATCAGTCATTTTGACCTGTTTACGTGCTTTGTTTGTTTTCAACTTTTAACCGTTTGCGTGCACGCACGCTACGCCGCGCTGAGGCACCCGCTCGCAATCGACTGTCAGACGTACGGTTGAGTGAATAACAAACTTTGTCGGTCTATTTGGCCATCTTCTAAAGTTAAATCTTCTATATACCGCCGGTGAAAGAGGTCAAACCTCGAGCGACTACGAATCAATAGAGCGAAGCGCGAAGTATAGCAATTAAACTCCGGCCAATAAAGCATTAACGGTGTCAATGTAAAAGACACGATTCAACGCTCGCGATAAACGATTTTTGGTATTCCGTACATTTTTATATATCTACGTCGAGTCNATATATATATATATATTTTTTACATTTGAGTGCAATTTAATGTTAGCAGTGGTACTTTAGATCGACACCAATTTAA
>SMSR01014154.1:36141-60149 GCA_019453355.1 Ceratina japonica
TCGAGTTAAAACCGAATGCCGACCTCGTTGCCGAAATTTTAATTCGTTTATTTCCCGTTCTGTATTTTTTCCGCTTTGTATTTTAACTTTTGTATTTTCACTTTGGCCAGCGTTACAAATGAAAGCGGACGGTTGCGTTGGCGAGCGCGCACGGTCTAGTCGAATCAAACAAATAACTTTGTTGACCCTGCGCGATGTTACTCTACATCAGTCATTTTGACCTGTTTACGTGCTTTGTTTGTTTTCAACTTTTAACCGTTTGCGTGCACGCACGCTACGCCGCGCTGAGGCACCCGCTCGCAATCGACTGTCAGACGTACGGTTGAGTGAATAACAAACTTTGTCGGTCTATTTGGCCATCTTCTAAAGTTAAATCTTCTATATACCGCCGGTGAAAGAGGTCAAACCTCGAGCGACTACGAATCAATAGAGCGAAGCGCGAAGTATAGCAATTAAACTCCGGCCAATAAAGCATTAACGGTGTCAATGTAAAAGACACGATTCAACGCTCGCGATAAACGATTTTTAGTATTCCGTACATTTTTATATATCTACGTCGAGTCTACATGTGTACGTTCTTCAGAAATATGAAATCTGGTATTCTACAAAGGATTTCATGAAGTACTTTCATTATTTTTAGGAACGAATACTTTGGGATACGATTTAATGCTCGTGATAAGCGATTTTTGATATCCTGTACATTTTTATACATCTACGTCGAGTCTACATATGTGCGTTCTTCAGAAATATGAAATCTGGTATTCTACAAAGGATTTCATGAAGTACTTTCATTATTTTTAGGCACGAATACTTTGGATACGATTTAACGCTCGTGATAAGCGATTTTTGATATCCTGTACATTTTCATATATCCACGTTGATTCTCCGTATGTACGTTCTTCAAATACACGAAATCTGCAATTCTGCAAAGGAAACAGTTCCATTATTTGTAGGCACGAATAGCTTGGATGCGATTTAACGTGATAAGCAATTTTTGATATCTCCTCTTTTATACATCTACGTCGATTCTACGTATGCAGGTTCTTCAAAGATATGAACTCTGTAATTCTGCAAAGGACTCCATGAAGCACTTTTATTATTTGTAACAGTGGGTATGAATACCTTGGGCACGACATACCCACTAAAGAGAATTAAAGTACAAGTCTAAAGAAATGCAAATGAAATATTCTCTTGACGCTTTTATTTATTAATCCTCTCCGTTTGAAATTCCCCTTCATTTGAAATAAGCCCTCGACCTCTTTCGCTCGTCTCCCTTTGTCTCTAAACGAAATAATCTCCAGTCGTTTGGTACTCCAAGTATCTGTTTCCACTCGCTCTATTTTACTCCATCGAAGTATGTACATAACCATTTAGACGTAGTGGAAAGTCATATTATACTCGCAAAAGAGATGACAATTGATTACAATGCACTTTGAATTAATTAAAAAAGTAACATTTATTATCAGATATCGACTTCTCCCCTTTGATTAAAACATCCACCACGTACAACACAATATCAATTTTTAATTAGCCACGATTAATTAAAAATTATATAAAAAGGAGCCTCGATATCCTAAATTGAACATCCGGTTAATTTTCCGAGTAGCAATCATTTTTAATGACGCCGACACGAATTTAGTGTCGGCAATTGTATTTGATTTCGGTTCTCGGTTGAACGGGAACAGAACTGGCTTTAATAAGATAAGGCTGTAGCAGGTGAAATTAGACAGACGGTACTTTGAACGTCAGCAATCGAGGCTGTGAGTAATTGAACCGCAGTTACCGGTGATCACACGATCGATAAGAAGTCGTACAATGCTTCAAGTAGAACGGGAGATTTCCAATGGCCGTTTTTCAAGTGGAACCTTCTTGACTGCGCCACAGATTCATTGCTCAGGTTTAATCCTTCCTCCCCTGTTCTTTAATTATCCATTTACTTGCCAAACGAGAAAGAAATTAACTCCTCGACGTTTCTATCGGCCGTCCGAGGCACGCCGTGAAATCCTAAATCCAAATAGATTGATGTACACGATAGAATAATTGCGACTCCGCCCGAGTCGAAAATTTAACTATAATTTGAATCTTCTAAACCTAAATGTACCCCAGTTTAGGTCTACTAGATCTAAAAAGTAGTACTAGTAGAGTTAGACTCAGAACTTAATATTTGATATAACTCTAATCAGAACCTATAAGTCCCTACAAAAATCTCAAATTATATTTGATAAGCTCTATTCTAGATCTGTATCCTTTATAAGCGGACATAACGACTAGATGTAGGTTGAAATTAGAGTTAAATTTAGTCTTATATTCGTATGCTCAAGATATGATTTCGACCTCCATATCCCTCTGTAGGATAAATAGGTTCAAAAGCATAATTATTTTTTCAACTCGAGNCCCTTTGATTAAAACATCCACCACGTACAACACAATATCAATTTTTAATTAGCCACGATTAATTAAAAATTATATAAAAAGGAGCCTCGATATCCTAAATTGAACATCCGGTTAATTTTCCGAGTAGCAATCATTTTTAATGACGCCGACACGAATTTAGTGTCGGCAATTGTATTTGATTTCGGTTCTCGGTTGAACGGGAACAGAACTGGCTTTAATAAGATAAGGCTGTAGCAGGTGAAATTAGACAGACGGTACTTTGAACGTCAGCAATCGAGGCTGTGAGTAATTGAACCGCAGTTACCGGTGATCACACGATCGATAAGAAGTCGTACAATGCTTCAAGTAGAACGGGAGATTTCCAATGGCCGTTTTTCAAGTGGAACCTTCTTGACTGCGCCACAGATTCATTGCTCAGGTTTAATCCTTCCTCCCCTGTTCTTTAATTATCCATTTACTTGCCAAACGAGAAAGAAATTAACTCCTCGACGTTTCTATCGGCCGTCCGAGGCACGCCGTGAAATCCTAAATCCAAATAGATTGATGTACACGATAGAATAATTGCGACTCCGCCCGAGTCGAAAATTTAACTATAATTTGAATCTTCTAAACCTAAATGTACCCCAGTTTAGGTCTACTAGATCTAAAAAGTAGTACTAGTAGAGTTAGACTCAGAACTTAATATTTGATATAACTCTAATCAGAACCTATAAGTCCCTACAAAAATCTCAAATTATATTTGATAAGCTCTATTCTAGATCTGTATCCTTTATAAGCGGACATAACGACTAGATGTAGGTTGAAATTAGAGTTAAATTTAGTCTTATATTCGTATGCTCAAGATATGATTTCGACCTCCATATCCCTCTGTAGGATAAATAGGTTCAAAAGCATAATTATTTTTTCAACTCGAGCGTCTCCTCCTGCGTGAGTCCTCCGTCATTTCAACGTCGATTCGAATGAATTAGGGCCCGCGCGAGCGGCACGGGATGATTAAGCGAATTATTAGCGACAAAGCGATTTGAAGGATTTAAATGTCCCTCGGTTATTTTAATTCCGGTCCAAACAGCTGAGAGTTATTCTAATTGATATTGAATGAGACCCAAGTGGCTCGGCCCTCGTCGATATCTACTCAATACCGTCGGTCTAGCGAGCCGGGCAGAAAGCGATTCTTCTCCCAGCGTTGATTAATTAGATGGTGGAGTAATTGGTCAATGCATTTTTTGCCCCGAGCACTGTTCAACAAGCAATTAGCATAGTATCTGCGGCCGGAGCCCGATCAAATTGTTTCCTGCGCAGACAGTCTCTGAACTCGACGAATCCGCGGCCCTTCAGCCCCTCGTATTTTTCGCGTCCCGGACTCCAATACGTCCCGAAGGCCGATCCGATCGCGGATTATAATTAGACCCCGGATTTTTATCCGCGATAAATATGCGAGAGGCGCGCGCGCGTGAAAAAAAAATACGCGGATACACGTCCGTCAGGAATCAATGGCCGATCTAATTTCGTTCGGAACAGGACGGACGGTGTCCGGCAAGTATAGAGTATTATCAATTTCAAGCACGCCTTCGCGGGTAGAAAATTGGACATGTATTAACGCGGCCGGTACACGGTTCAATTAAGTTGTTAATTAAATAGGGAGGCTGCGAGTTTAATGGCGCGACGTGGCACGGCTGCATGTTTTCTTTATTTTCGGTGTTACCTGCCGTTACACATCAGCTTTGCCGCCCCCGTGTATAATTTAATTAACTAGTTATTTTAACCGTGTAACATCTCTGTCCGGCTGCCGGCGCTGTACGCAGACTGTAACTACGTTGTTTTCATCAAGGGCGTGCTTGTTCTCGTTCGCTGAAATGCATCAGCCTCCCTGGAAAATTTATTTGCGTTCAGATATATGGAGGAATATAATTCCCCCCTCAGGCCCTTTTATATTCCCCGCGAACCTACGCGAATTTCATCATTTACGTCCGGCCGGAGTGAAAGCGACGCGTTCTTCGAAACTGTTTTTAAATATTACCGATCCGACTCCGGCTCGAATTGTTTTCGAAAATTGAACATTTTACGCGGACGATACTCAATACAATTACATTCTCTCGACAATAGAATTTTACGTGTATTTCATTATAACTCGAATTGCTTGTCGGATTCATTGACAGCGCTTTATTTAAACAATGAACAATAAACATTCAATTAGACGAACAGAGGATGCATTATATTTCAACAATCGCGAGCCACGTTTTTTTAGATTCACTGCTTGATTACTTTAAACACACGATCCCTTTCTCGGAATCGCGACGGTGGTAGTGAATGACGCCGGCAATGCAATGATTTTCCTGCTGCTGCTGCTGCTGCATAGAAGCCAGTGATGGTGAAATGAAACATTGTCGTTTGGAAAAACGTGTAACTCTAATTAGGCTTATTAACTGAGCGTAGCGACCCAGAAAGCTGTTCGCTCGAATGATAATTAGCGTGGCAACTCCCTTACGCTCGCTCTCGACGAATGGCGAAGTTATTTGCAGCTATTCCAACAGACACGAGTACCGCACGAATGCACTAGCTGCGTTACAATGCCGGCGAATATCGTCTAGATGCTTCAAAATGTATCGCCCTCCCATTCGAGCTTTCTCTGCAATAATCGCTGCTAAGCGCGCCGTCGGTTTTCATCGAAAATAAAACCCCCAGTGTCAGTTTATGGAATAAAATTAAAAATTCAACTTCCGCTCTCTGAATATTATCACGTGCATTTTGATTTTCACCGTTTTATCCGCTGTACGCATCCACATGTTTTTTGCATACTTTTTATCAATTCACAAGCACGTAAATCGATAAATACGTAAATATGTAATAAAATAATAGAAACATTGAGTGCAGTATTAAAAATTGTCACGTGGATTGACATTGAAGCGAACGAAATCTCCTTTTGTCATAATTGCATTAAGGTTGAGTAGTAAAGTCTCTACCAAAAGATTAAAACAAATAATTAAAAGTTGTGACCAATATTATATAAAGGAGTTAGGTTTGTAAAATTGTTCGACCTCTTTTTCTCGGTCATAAGGAATTTTTGAAGCATAATTTTTAATATTCTAATACACAGTTTTGGCATTTTTTTTTATTAAAATTGTCATATATGGAAACATAATATCCTATAATTCTTGCTTTCTCATAGTCCTTATTGCATATTTTAAACAATATCCTTGAAATTCACATTATTTCAATTGTAAAATAATCTTAAATCATTTATTAAGAATTACATAAAATCACAAAGTTCTATTAGTATTGCATTTATATTTTCTAACAAATGAGATAAAATTTTTGTCATTCGACATTTAGAATTTAAGATGTAATATCTTTTTTAATAGGCTCGCAAAATTTCTAAAATTTCATACAGTGTTTTATTAACGTAATATCTAACAGGTGTTAAAATTCCAAAGCTCTCTCATTGTTTTTATGTAAGGGTTCATGCAGCCTTGAGGAGGGAAAATCGTTTTAATTAAAAGACATTTAAGAAAACTATCTTAATTTAATCCCTCGAGTTTTTCTCGGTGAATCGAGAAAAATATACAGCGGCATTGAAATACGGCTTCCATTAAAAACCCTTTTGAAGAGATTAATGCTTGTTCAGGCCGTTAAAGTAATTGCGCGATAATTAGTTGAGAAAACAGCGGCCATGTGTAACTCCGTTCGCTTTTCTTTTCACGCGACGTGTTAATTCAAAAAGTACAAAGCTATTTGTTCAGGCTTCCCGTGGCTGTGCTCCTTTTATCCAACAATGAGTTTCCCTTTGCATACCGCGTGTCAGCTGGCCCACATATACGCGCATTAAAAATCATCCTTGTCTTCCGACCATTTGTATTCCGCTTTTCAACTATAATAAAGGATGAGAAACATAAGCGGAGTAATAAACAGTGAATACGTAAATCGATAAATACGTAAATATGTAATAAAATAATAGAAACATTGAATGCAGTATTAAAAATTGTCACGTGGATTGACATTGAAGCGAACGAAATCTCCTTTTGCCATAATTGCATTAAGGTTGAGTAGTAAAGTCTCTACCAAAAGATTGAAACAAATAATTAAAAGTTGTGACCAATATTATATAAAGGAGGTAGGTTTGTAAAATTGTTCGACCTGTTTTTCTCGGTCATAAGGAATTTTTTGAAGCATAATTTTTAATATTCTAATACACAGTTTTGGCATTTTTTTATTAAAATTGTCTACATATCCTATAATTCTTGCTTTCTATAGTTTTTATTGCATATTTTAAACAATATCCTTGAAATTCACATTATTTCAATTGTAAAATAATCTTAAATCATTTATTAAGAATTACATAAAATCACAAAGTTCTGTTAGTATTGCATTTATATTTTCTAACAAATGAGATAAAATTTTTGTCATTCGACATTTAGAATTTAAGATGTAATATCTTTTTTAATAGGCTCGCAAAATTTCTAAAATTTCATACAGTGTTTTATTAACGTAATATCTAACAGGTGTTAAAATTCCAAAGCTCTCTCATTGTTTTTATGTAAGGGTTCATGCAGCCTTGAGGAGGGAAAATCGTTTTAATTAAAAGACATTTAAGAAAACTATCTTAATTTAATCCCTCGAGTTTTTCTCGGTGAATCGAGAAAAATATACAGCGGCATTGAAATACGGCTTCCATTAAAAACCCTTTTGAAGNTATTGTACCATCCTCATAAATCTCGTTTAGCCGGGAGTTCGCTAACCTTCGCTCGCGTTGCGCAAGAAAATACAGTACAAATAACGATTATTTCATTATGATCATTGAAACTCTCGCGTTCCCCTGGTCCGTTTACTTTTCAATATGCAACTGCCGGATTATAATTCGAGCGTAAATACGTTAATCAAAGCGTATTCTCTCTCTCGAGTCTAAATACAGAAAGGAGAAGAAGGCGAGGGAGAAGAGAGGAGAAAGAAAAGAAAAGCCAGGAAGTTCGTTAGCTTCGGAAACGTTTTTTAAACGCTACGTATCCAGGCAGCGTTCAATTAAGTTCCCGGTTGTTTCAACGGATGCCGGGATTTAATCTAACCTGGTGAATAATGTTTCCTCTCCTAACGGAATATTATTCTGCTTCGTTCTGCATCGGTTAAGGGATCGGTCATAATTTTGCTAATGTACTTATTTGTTGTAAGGAAATACTCCCGGTTTTTATGCAAACCGAAACGTCCGCCCGATTTTAAAGAAGCTAAATATTATAAATATTTATATACACAGAGATACTGTTATCTATCCCTCGGAAATAATGATGTCTATTTTATTTTTAACATCTTATACATGGATTTCAGCTCCCAATTATTAGCAGACATGAATAGGTCGACGTTGTATTAACGAAATAACAAAACTTGTCTGTTATAATGATACCAGGATCACATAATTATTTATTGATCATCAGAATGATGTACATATATATATATGTATATATATNGTAATAAACGGTGAATCAGTTCCATAAAAGCAGATTACGGAACAATTCGCCAATTCGATTGTTAGCGCAAATTTGCGAAACGTATTGGTAATTTTAGAAATCAGACGTTTAGACGTATTGATTAATGGCATCGATCGGTCCGAGAAGCCAATGATTAACAGGAATGTTATTATCGTCGTGCGCAATGATTTCACGGCCGGTCGCGTCGTTATCGCGGAGCTAGCATTCAGATAAATTGCGGATTAATCCGGGAACTGATGGGGTACAGTAACTCCGAGATCCAGGAATTACAGCCACCTTTCAGCGATTCCGAGTAGGCGACAGACGATCGTTTATTAGCTTTTCCATTAATCAGGAAAGTCCCTGCTCGACTCGTTATTCACGACCGCAACATCATAGCTGCCAATTATTGGGCGAACGGGGAATAATATCGGGCGACGGTTACATAAAGTTCAGGAATATCCCGCGTGAATAATTTTTTATTTAGCCCAGAGATCGCCGTCTCTAACAGATATTTTAATCCTCTCGTCCGTTCGGTGTCAAAAGTGACACATCGATTATTGGAAGGTGACATAACACCCGTTCCTTATTTTAAGAACATAAAACGAGTCGTAATGTAGAATAAAATGTCGTATTGTCGAATATTTAAACTTTCTCGTCGTATCTATTGTACCATCCTCATAAATCGTATTTGTTAATCTGTTGTTCGTTTAGCCAACCTTCGTTCGCGTTGCGCAAGAAAATACAGTACAAATAACGATTATTTCATTATGATCATTGAAACTCTCGCGTTCCCTTGGTCCGTTTACTTTTCAATATGCAACTGCCGGATTATAATCCGAGCGTAAATACGATAATCAAAGCGTATTCTCTCTCTCGAGTCTAAATACAGAAAGGAGAAGAAGGCGAGGGAGAAGAGAGGAGAAGGAAAAGAAAAGCCAGGAAGTTCGTTAGCTTCGGAAACGTTTTTTAAACGCTACGTAGCCAGGCAGCGTTCAATTAAGTTCCCGGTTGTTTCAACGGATGCCGGGATTTAATCTAACCTGGTGAATAATGTTTCCTCTCCTAACGGAATATTATTCTGCTTCGTTCTGCATCGGTTAAGGGATCGGTCATAATTTTGCTAATGTACTTATTTGTTGTAAGGAAATACTCCCGGTTTTTATGCAAACCGAAACGTCTGCCCGGTTTTAAAGAAGCTAAATATTATAAATATTTATATACACAGAGATACTGTTATCTATCCCTCGGAAATAATGATGTCTATTTTATTTTTAACATCTTATACATGGATTTCAGCTCCCAATTATTAGCAGACATGAATAGGTCGACGTTGTATTAACGAAATAACAAAACTTGTCTGTTATAATGATACCAGGATCACATAATTATTTATTGATCATCAGAATGATGTACATATATATATATGTATATATATTTGATATCGATTCAGGTTCTGCCCAGCGCACGAGAGGTCTCCAAGTGCCCTAAATCTCGTCTGGCCAGAAATGTATATGAATTATAGCTCTCGTATGTTACTCGAATTTCAATGATCTTTGCAGCTACCAAATATTCCCATCTGCTCGACAAAAAGCCCCGGTCATTGTTGACCCCGGCACCAAGCCCGGGCTCGTTTCAATCATTCATTGTGCGCGCCGCGAAATAACGACTGGGCGTCGTTGAAAGTGTGCGCCGCGATTAAACGTTCCTATGAATATAATTTGATTTCAAAACTGAGAGCGGTTATATAGAGGGACGGTGATTGACGTTCAACAGTTTCGAGAACCGGTGTGTACAGGCTCGCGAACGAGTTTTTAATTGGTCGCGAAGGAAATCCCGGGCGAGTGTCGATATCGGCGATGCCGGGGATGAGCCGGCCGAAACGAATAGAGGGGCATTTAACAAAATTCGAAAGCCTCGTTACCCGTTCTCATTTCGTTCCCCTTTGCGGTGGCCGCGCCTCGCGAATCGTTATTATCGCCGCGGTATTAATATTTCGTTAAAATGTTATAATCTTGTATCTCGTTTAAAAGAGCGCAGGTGAAAAATCAATCAGACCGACCCGCTCGATTGCAGACCGAAAATCCCCTGCCAAAACCTGTTCGTATTTGGTCACATAAAATATTTGGAAACAGAGATTTTTAAAGTTTATGTAATAAATTGTCTGGAATTTTTAAAAGTATTATAATATTAGAAATCAGATGGTCATTGGATTATTTACTGTGTTCGAAAGAAGTAGAAACTTATTCTATATAGTGAAGAAACATTTTTTCCTGTTGCAATTGTTAAGTTTGAGAAAGAAAGGATTAACCATAGTAAATGAGAAACAAGGGTTTGGGACTTCTCTTTCCTTTGGAAACAGAGATTTTTATGATTTATGTGATAAATCTGGATTTATGTACTAATTTTTAAAATATCAGAAATCAGATGGTGATTGGATTATTTACTTTTGTTTGAAAGAAGTAGAAACTTATTCTATATAGTGAAGAAACATTTTTTCGTGTTGCAATTGTTAAGTTTGAGAAAGAAAGGATTAACCATAGTAAATGAGAAACAGGAGTTTGGAACTTCCCTTTCCTTTGAACACCTCCTAATTACTTTACAAGTTCGCTTCCTCCGGAAGCCGCCACGATTTCTTCTTCTTTCCTTTCTATTTCATTCAAGAAAATCATTTTCTTTTCACTTTCTCTCTTCGAAGTTTCACTAACTAGGTCTCGCAGTTCGAGTGTTCTCCCGCTACTGAAAAAGGAAGACACGCATAACGAAAGTGTGGAACAAAGAATTGAGACATAATCCAGCCTCTTAACATTTGCATACTTTTTATACTTAAAAACTGAAAGTGAGAACCTCAAACAGGTTTTAATCATCACACTTATAAAGATGTAGAAATTGAGATTGTACGTTGCAAAGTTCGAGTGGTAAAAGTCTGAAGTGCACTTTTGAAATTGGCATAAATATTTCATTAGCAGTAGCCTAATTATAAGATGGTCCTGTGTACCTATATTGATATATTGACTAAGGGAAGTAGCCAGGAAGTTTGCTTTCAGCTCTATAACAAACTCATTTGGAACTTCATTCCCGATAATTTAGCTAGCCAAATATCTACAGCACCTAATTTCACTTGATGTAATTATCAAAAATGTAATTATTCCGTCGTACAGGTAACTTCTGACTCTGACGGCCGCGAAATCGATAAATCATTGTGTACGCATGGGAAAGGTTAATCTACCTCCATTCATTTACACTTTCATTCAATCGATATAATCTTTCAATTCAAACAATCAAGTTAAGAATAAATATTCTTACAATAAACTCTTATGAGAATTCAATTATACTTAATTGAAATTTTTAATATCCCCATTCTTGTGTCAAAAACACAGGAGATATCTTCGTGTCTCTGAAACGTCTGACTGTGAATATTTCATGTTGGAAATTTTAATATCTCTAACGTCTTTTTAATTTTCTCCCTATACTAACGAAGTGACGTAGTTCAAACATAGGAAAAAGTGGAGTTAATTACCGACGAGGAAGTCGGGCGGTTCGCCGAGTTCCAAATATCAGTATGTACATTTTAAAGTTAAAGGATGAAGGATCATTCCAGCGTGTCATAAATTTTCATGGAACTCGTTCAAGATTCTCCGGTTCTTACCGGATGTGTACAATTCCGAGTCAGGGTTTATGAAACTTGAAAACTTACATTTTGTGCGTGAAACGAATGTATCTCGCTGAAGAATGCATGATTATTACGTATTTATGATCTCGCCATAAGCGACTGGATATATGGTGACCCTACGTCCTTTATTTACGAAGGTAAGTCCTTCCTTTCACCTTATTCTGTCCTTTAGAAAACAGGATTTCTCAATTGGTTGTTATTTCGACTTTTTTATTCATATTGAATAAATATAATTTATCATTTTGTTAAAAGGTATTAGTGCATCGAATTGTATATACATTTTTTATATTTGTTTCATTTATTCCGTTTGACCTGTTCCCTAATAAAATATATTTTTTATGTAGATTTTTCTGATTGTTTATATTCAACGGTGATTCTGTGCTTTTATTAAAGAACGTTTGTTAATTGGTGGTTTAACGTTAATAATAGGATTTGCGAATCGACGAGTGGAGACAACTTATTGGTAGGTGTTAGGTGGATGTAGATATCGTTACGGTTTAATTACGCATAGTGCCTTATGCATACCCACGCGAAGACCTCGACCACACGTGTGTACATAACTGAAAATTCAATATAGCGCCGTGAACCAGGAAAATGGATTGCCGGGGCACCACACCGCACCGCGACGCGGTGAACGCTTTAATGCAATTCATGCATGCGTGTATCATCAGGTGTGCGATGTACATATGCTTATTCAAATACTGAAACGATTCCCAAACATGGTCGCCCCAAAAAAGAACATTGTTCCCGTGAATTTGCAAACGAACGAGTGTAATGAAATTTCATTTATTCAGATGGACTACGAACTTTCTCCGCCCACGATTCGCGCCGCCTGATAAATTGTAATTACAGGAAACATGAAAAATCCATTTGACTCGGAGATTTATGAAACATCGAAAGTTAAACGCTCATTCTTATTTTCAAATAATAAAACTAATTCCTGGTTCCATTAAATATAACTCCGAAGAGAATGAAATTATTTGATCCAATATTAAGACAGTTTTATTCCGTTCTGGAATAGGAAAGATATTCCCGGTATTTACACATTCACCACTTCTGTCTTCCCTTATCTGCGACTGGACGCCCGCTAATGTTCCAGTAATTATGTTAAAAATATCGCGCTTTTCATTCCGGGCATTCTTTCGCGAAAAACACGCCCGTGCAATTTGCCGAGCGTATAGCTTAAAAGCTTGGCTCACGCGCCTCTCTGTTAAGTATGATAACAGGTTTCACCGGTGTATAATTGCTGAACGGTAATGAGTTCATTGATCCTCGAGCAAGATGGAATTACAATGGAGTTCAATTTCCCAGCAATCATACCAGATAATGTATTTCTCGTTACAGTATTCCAACTGTTTAGGGGGTTTCGTTAATTTTTTTAATTGCAACGTATATTATTCGTGTAAAAGGAGATCAAGTAATTCCCTCCGAAAGTAATTACCTTCTCCCATCGCACTAACTTTTTAATTGATATAAATTAAAAAAACCAATCGATTACGTAATTTCTCGTAAGATTAAATTTCGTGATTGAAATTCAGGCTTGCACTTGAGGGTCTGCCCTCTATCCAGGAAAATTTTTCAAACAAAGAGTATCAGGAGAGTGGCATAAATGATGCAGAAGTCGAATAGCCGGCGGAACGATTAATTATTCGAAACGTAAGCGATTAATTACAACCGGCGAGGGAAAAAATGGAGGCCATTAAAAGCGTACCGCGCTGACGCCAACTGGTAGTATATGTCCGTCACGTTTCAGACAGATTGCACACTTTAGTCGCGTCGCGACGCGTCTGAAACGAATCGACCGCACGAGAACGCATTTTCTCAGTTTTAATTGTCGTGAATTGCCGAACGGCGTTTTTAACCAACTTATTCTCCCATTATTCAAACCAGTATTAGTTATTACAATTAATATGGTACTCTTACTTTTCATTCTTAAATTGTACTAAGTGCGTTGTAGCTTTCTAATTCAGGATGAAATGTTAAGAATCTTTGTTTAAAAAATTTAGACAGCAATTTCTTGTATTCCTTAAGTATAATAAAGTGTTAGTATTATTTTTTATGTTGGATATGCAATGCTTAAATATTCATACTGAATGAATGACTTTCTAAATTATACTAATACATTGTACCTTTCTAATTCAGGATAGAATGTTAAGAATTGTTGTTTAAAAAAATTTAGACAGCAATTTCTTGTATTCCTTGAATATAACAAAATGTTAGAATTATTTCTTATGTTGGATATGCAATGCATTCTAAATATTCATACTGAATGAATGACTTCCTAAATTATACTAAATACATTGTACCTTTCTAATTCAGGATTGAATGTTAAGAATTTTTGTTTAAAAAATGTAAACAGCAATTTCTTGTATTCCTTAAATATAATAAAATGTTAGAATTATTTCTTATGTTGGATGTGTAATGCTTAAATATTCATACTGAATGAATAACGCGTAATTTCATTTTTCCATCGCCTTTCCATCGAGACTTAAACGTCTACCTGTAATTCCACGTTTAGCTTGCGAGCCACAACCTTGGCCACTGGTGTAACGAAGTACCACATGTGCGTAGCACACCGTTTCAGGTAGTCAAGTCGCGTACGCCTCAGGGTCGTTCGGTCTCAGATATCTCCAATAAAACACAGAAATGGTATACTGCTCTCCAGTTTGAATTGTGTTCTTTTATTACTAAAGGTTTCTCTGATTTTTTTACTGAAAAATAAGGAAGTATCCAGATATTCCTTAGCATAGCATTTAATATCCTTCAAACGTTATTTATTATTCTATTACCGTTTCACTCGGACATGCACGGAATTAAATAAATTCTGGGAACAACAGGAAAATTGCGTCGCAACAGTTCCGTGTATTTTCCCCACCGCTGCAATAACAAACAATATATGTCTATTTATTGACTAACGAACTAGCGGAACTGTTCGCTGCAACGGCTGATAAAACTTCCTACGCCGCGGATGGTCGTCGATTAATTTCCTGTTTGCGTTTTCCGTTTTGCCGAAATTCAAGCAGGTATCGTCGGATTAATCGCGGTAGTTCGTCTCCGCGCGAAAACACTCGCAGCTATTATCTCGGTGCGCGGCGGTATGATAATTCGCAACGCCCGTTCGCCCCAGGAACGCGCGCGGGGGAGGGTGACGTCTTATCTGGCGCGCGCTCTCGACGACTGAGGGATATCTCGATATCCGGCGGCCCAAAGAGAAGCCAGATTCAACGCCCCTTGCAAGAGGTATGTGCCAGCATGCCGCTATGCCATATACGCGTGAATGCGCTTCGTTAACGTTAACGCCGGCCGAGCCAGCGACACTTGCTTTTGAACGGAACGGCCGGCCGGCTGATTCATCGAGCGCGACTACTGTTACGCGCAGTAGTAGCGGTAGTAGCTACGGCCCGGCACACCTACCGGGGGAAATAAACGAGCGGGCGCGCTGTCGCCGTCGCACCTGAAACGCGGTCTCTCCCCTTTGTCGCGCGCCAATGATTGAATTTAGAATGGGCCGGAGACGTGGACACGAGTTTTCAACTGACTTCGTTTGGGAATTGACAGCCGATGTGGGTTGTTTTATTGTCGAAGAATGAAAGGGTGTCGTTTTTTATGGGCCCTGTCTAGCTTTTACGATATCCTTTATCAAGCAATGCCTTCGCGTCCCCCTATAGACGTCGGAGATTAAATGGATATTTAAAAAAAAAACATTTTATTAACGTTCGATTCTGTTATTGTCGATGAATTTCTCATATAAAATCCGCAATCATCTAGTTGCCAATAGCATAAATTCGATATTTAGGACATTTTGCTTCTTAAAGTACAGTGAATATTGATATAATTAAATATAGTACATTTTTATCAGAATTTTGAAGATATGGAAGTGTACAGAATCACAGTTTTTTTTCCTCATAATTTCATAACCGAGACTTGCGTCGCTTAAACTCATCCAATTTCTCATATAAAATCCGCAATCATCTAGTTCCCAATAATATAAATTCGATATGTAGGACATTTTGCTTCTTGAAATACAATGAATATTAATATAATTAAATATAGTATATTTTTATCAGAATTTTGAAGATATGGAAGTGTACAGAATCACAGTTTTTTTTCCTCATAATTTCACAACCGAGACTTGCGTCGCTTAAACTCATCCAATTTCTCATATAAAATCCGCAATCATCTAGTTCCCAATAATATAAATTCGATATGTAGGACATTTTGCTTCTTGAAATACAATAAATATTAATATAATTAAATATAGTACATTTTTATCAGAGTTTTGAAGATATGGAAGTGCACAGAGTCACAGTTTTTTCCCCCGCATAAATTCATAATCGAGACTTCCGTCGCTTAAATTCATTCAATTTCTCATATAAAATCCGCAATCATCTAGTTGTCAATAGTAGAAATTCGATACGTAAGACATTTTGCTTCTTAAAATACAATGAATATTAATATAATTAAATATAGTATATTTTTATCAGAATTTTGAAGATATGGAAGTGCACAGAATCACAGTTTTTTTTCTTCATAAATTCATAATCGAGACTTCCGTCGCTTAAATTCATTCAATTTCTCATATAAAATCCGCAATCATCTAGTTGTCAATAGTAGAAATTCGATACGTAAGACATTTTGCTTCTTAAAATACAATGAATATTAATATAATTAAATATAGTACATTTTTATATATTCAGAATTTTAAGGATATGGAAGTGCACAGAATCACAGTTTTTCCCCCCGCATAAATTCATAACCGAGACTTGCGTCGCTTAAACCATGAATGGGTAAATAATAAATAGTTGTGGACGTGCTTCTGTGACCAACCAAAAATATGATTTATGACGTCGGTTCGAAGATCCGCGGATTTGTATGCAACGAGGTGTCATATTTATCTGGGTCCTGTTGTGTGTGCACCGCAAACGACGCCTCGTGACCAAACACGTGTCACGTGGAAAACCTGTATACGGAACTATTCATCTGTACAGAGGATTGCACGGCCCAAAGTTTTTCGCTGGAGATATTGTAAATAACGTAGCGGAAATATGTGAAATATTTGTATATAAAGTAGAATTGCTGTAAATGTTTGTTCTCCGATCGATCGCGGGACATCGACTAACTACGGCTAAATATTTGAGGCTTGAAGCGTGGAGATAGTCAGGGGATATTATAAACTATAAAGTAGCATTAGGTATTATGAGACAGGTCGTTCACGAGCTTGATGCGAAGTATTAATAACGAAACGTGCCATGGTAAACGTAGACGGGTTTACTTTTGGACATCTATTGGAACAGCCGAACCAAATAGCAAGTCACGGTATGCAGCAAGAGCAATAGCGTACCGTTTACATCTATTACCGTGACCCATTCGCACACGCCAGCAGACCCGGGTTAGAGTAACCAGTATAGACTCGGCTTAACAGCCGAGAATCGAATGTTATTTACGTACGTTTCATTCAATAGGATTTTCCGCCGGCTCTCAGATGTTATTAAAATTTATCGTTATTGCTGAATAACTGAAACGCATCTAAGCTTATAAAGAGTGCAACGCGAGAATATAGAAAACTGTGCGTTTTATTCTTAGCACAGAGTTTTAAAAAAACAATGCAATGAGATAAAATCAGTAATGGTTTATCGAATTCCCTCACAAGTTTTTAACTCTTCATACATTTTATTTTTACTGATATTGCCTTCTACTAGACAGTTATGTCCATTTTTTATTTTTATTTTAAAAGACTCCAAAAGGTACTGAGTACGAAGTTTTTTAAATAGTATTAACAGTTTTATTGTTACATGATATGTTTGGATCTTATGTCAAGGAGTTGTTGTATTCTGAGCACAGAATTTTAAACGACACAATAATGGTTTATCAAATTACCTCACAAGGTTTTAACTCTTCGTTTATTTTTATTCATATTGGTTTCTACTACACATTTATATTCATTTTTTTAAATTTTCTTTTAGAAAGCTAAGAAAATTCTTGAATACGAGATTTTAAAATAATATTAATAGTTTTATTGCTATGGATTTTAAGCATAGCAAAATTCAGAGGTATAGGAAAAGTGAACGAGAGCCTAGGAAACGATGTGCGGACGGAGCGTTAAGAAAAGAGAATAAGGGAACCTGAATATTCTCACGAAATCAATTTTTCGAGAACTTTTTTCAGACGAATCTCTAACCGAAAGTCAATCAGAAATGAAAAACCGATCGCACGGATGCAACACATCGTTCCCTATTTCTCTAAAAAAAGTTTAGATTCTTTTTCTGTTTTTCAATCGAACATGCTTCGAAAAATCGACGCGCCAACAGTTGATTAATTAAAAACATACTGCGAAACTCGATCGATGGTTTTTACGTCCCTATCGGAGCGAACATTTAGAGCTAAAATGGGAAAAAGGAAACAGCCAAGTGCAGGAGCAACGAAAACAATAATTGCACATCGTGTACTTAAGAGATTATTATTTTTAATTTAAATTTAATGCCGATTCATTGAATTATGCGCGTCAAATATAATATAGGTTTAGTCTAATTATTTAAGCCAGCGCAAAATTAAATAATCAATTTAATCATAGCGTTCATTTCATATTACTTTGACAGAATTTGAAATCGTTTAATTCTAGGGTTTATTCCTGTAATAGCCACTTCGTGTCTTCTAGAGAGCCTAATATATCCCTCATGATTTTTGAAAGACGTGACAGAATTACTTGCTTCTATTCAGATCCTCATTGCTTATTAATTCATTTCTTACTTCATCTATTAAGTCATGAAACGAATAAAGTTTCTTATTAATTCAATAATTGTAAAATATATTAATGTCAATCTTAATGAAGTTTTTATTAACGAAATTACTGGCAATCGAAAAATCTCGTGTCGAGAAAACGATTATTATTTAAATGGTGAGTACTGAAGTCTGATTATATTAAAGTAAGCATGATTAAGTATGTACAAACACTTAGTAAGACAAGTCGATAAAGCACATACATATATAATTAGAGTCAATGGATTTCTTCTAGACTGCCTAATATATCTCTTATGAATTTTGAAAGAGATGGTAGAATTTTATTTCGTTCTATTCAGATTCTCATTACAACATTAATTTATTCCTTGCTTCTTTTATTAAGTCGTGAAACGAATAAAGTTTCTAATTAATTCAACATCTGTAAAATGTATCAGTCTTAATGGACTTTTTATTAAGGATGTCACTTGTTAGCAAATGAAAAATCTCGTGTCGTGAAAACGATTATCATTTAAATGTTGGGTATTGGAGTCTGACTGTGTCAAAGTAAGCGGCTTAAATGTGTACGTATACGTAATGAGACAAGTTGATAAAGCATACATATACGCGATTACATAAATTCACGGAAACGAGATCGTCTCGCAACAGTTCCAACTATTTTGCTGAACGTTGGCGAACAGTATCTATTTATTTATTGACTAACAAACCACGGGAACTGTTTGCTGGAACGCCTAATAAAAGTTTTCCATGGTACGGTGGGAGTCGATTAATTTCCCGTTTGCGTTTTCCGTTTCGCTTAAATTCAAGCGAGCATCGGGTATCGTCGGATTAACGGCGTGAGTTTGTCTTCGCGCACGCAAAAAGCGAACTGCGAGTTTTCCCCTCGAGAGGATCGAAGAACCCCTGTAACCAGCAGGGAGTGGGAGGGGCGAATTTTTTTATCAGAACCTTCTGTTTGAAAACGCGTCCTAAATCTTCCCGGTTAGAAGCATCCACTGTCGCGGGAGTAATTCGAGACAATCTATCGTTTTAATCTCCTAGCCTGGAATTTACAGTTCTCCTCCCTGTAAGAATTTGCACAACATGACTCCACAATCGCGAGATCTTTTTACTTTTGTTCCTCCCATTTCATTTTACTTTATCTACTACCACGCTTAACGGATCCGGCTCCGTGCTCAAAACGTGCAAGATGCTGCGGATCGATAGTACTATCAAAGGTGAATTTCTCGGATTTCTCTTTAATCCTAATCAATATCAATTCAACGAATTTCAATATAATTTATCAATTTTTATACATTTAATATAAATTTGAATTATAGACTATTACGGTATAAAAATGGACAAAACGTGCAAGATGCTGTGGATTGAAAGATCATATTTGAATTTCCTGGATTCTCTTTACTTTTAATTAATATCAATTCAACGAATCCTAAACTTGTTTATCATTTTTTATACATTTAGTATAAATTTGAACGATAGACTACTTCGGTATAAAAATACGATGGATGTGGGTATTATGGAAGATCTAACGTTTGAACTACGAACGATAATGGAAGCCGTAAAACGTATAGATACGTGTTTAAATCCTTTTTATTCGAGAGGAAGCAATATATGGAATACTGCAGGCTTCAAAGTGTAACGTGAAATGTAAGAAACGTATAAGATGTGGTAAGTGGAGCGTAAATACGAGGTAAAGCACGAGAACAGAATTTGAAGAAAAATGGATTGTCCATAGACGGATACATATTGAAGATGATATTTTAGATCATATACTATACACGTGCCTGACTGTTGTTTGCAGTCTCGAGTCGTGACATCCAAGATGTTAGAATAAAAGATATTTTAAATAACTGAATATGCAACCACTATTTTTTTCCATTATCGCATTTCTACATTCTGCGTATTCCGCTCTTTTACAAATATGTAAAATCGGCAGATTAAATATGATAGTGACGACGGTACGGCAATAACGGGGCGAAATCGCATTAATATTAGCTGAGGCCTTCCTGACTGGAGGCGTTTTGCATACACGCAATAATTCCCTCAATTATTTGCCCGTTCCGATCACGCCGCGCAAGTCAAAAGCGCGGCAACTAATTGATCTAAATGCGTCGATGATCACTTTAGGAGATAAACCGCGATGCATTTTGGAGCATCTATTGCCCCGTTAAATCACAAGATGAATGATTCAGAACTATAACGAGAGATGCGTTAATATTAGTACCGTTTGTTTCAATGATTAATATTGACGTCGCGAATTGCGTTCGGTCATAATAGCTGATGATAAAGGCGTCAATCCCGTTATCGATATGAATCAGCGGAAATTTTCACTGATAAGATGCAGAAAATCGATTAAACGCGTCCATTACTCATTGCATAAATAATCCTGTATTCCCTCAATTACATAAATAACCCTCAGGTTACTTTGCAAAATAATTTGTATTAAAAACACTTAATTCTTTTTGTTATATAGAATATATAATATTTTATCTTGATTTTAATATCAAGGAACAGTTTTCTTGATCAGAATCGAATTGTGCGAGCGTCCATTACTCATTACATAAATAATCCTGTACGCTCTCAATTACATAAATAACCCTCAGGTTACTTTGCAAAATAATTTGTATTAAAAACACTTAATACTTTTTGTTATATAAAATATATAATATTTTATCTTGATTTTAATATCAAGGAAGAGATTTCTTGATCAGAATCGAATTGTGCGAGCGTCCATTACTCATTATATAAATAATCCTGTACGCCCTCAATTACATAAATAATCCTGTACGTCCTCAATTACATAAATAACCCTCAGGTTACTTTGCAAAATAATTTGTATTAAAAACACTTAATACTTTTTGTTATATAAAATATATAATATTTTATCTTGATTTTAATATCAAGGAAGAGTTTTCTTGATCAGAATCGACTTGTACGAGCTGTATTATCAGGACAATAAAGTCAATCAAGAGCATCCAATCCACGTCCGTGGATACTCCTTCGTTAATAACTGTAAACGCATCACTGAACGAATTGCACAATGTAATTCAAAGCGCACGCTTCATTAGGTCGTAGCCCCGTAAGCAGAGCTCCACCGTATTGAACCCGTGGCCTGTCAAGCCCGCTGCACAGAACTCGTCGCTGAAATTTGATAAGACACGATGTCGATACCGAAATTGAATAACAAGCTTATGATCTTTCCTTCTGTCCCGGGCAAACTCGATGCACGCGGCAACGAAATACGCTAAATTGATGCGAGATTAGTTAGTCAAAAGCGTCGTCATTAACATACATATTAAACGGACTATAATTTAATTGATATATTTATTATAAGAAGAAGAAATGATTATTATTATTATTATTATTATTATCAATTTAAGAAATGAAATATAGGTGGGATAATTTAATTGATATATTTATTATAAGAAGAAGAAATGATTATTATTATTATTATTAATTTAAAGAATGAGATATAGGTGGGAAATTGTTATAAATTTTATTATTTACTATTAATCTAATTTTGTGTAATTATATTTTGTTTAGAATATAAGAATAGACGCTGGATGGGGAAGGAACGAAATGTTAAAAGGAACGAGCGTGAAAGGAATTGTAACGTAAAGAATAAAGAATGTAGAAATACAAAAGAAGCGCGCAATCTCGCAGAAAGGAAGCTGGGAACACATGAAACATCCGACAGAAGGAAGCCGGATTCGTGAAAGTTGGTAGTGTTGCGAAAAATGAAAAAGGTACAGGAGACAGGGACTGAGAGGAAACACGAGGGTTGCAGATGCGAGATAGTAGAACTCGGAAACGCGAAACGAATGTCACGCCGCGCATTTTACCGGGAACGGAAAGTAAGATAGTTGAGTTAAGTAAAAGCGAGGATTAATGCAACGGGGAAGATGGTCCGGGCAATGGCGGAACAGACGGATGGAGGGATGGAAATGAAAATAATTGAAACAGCGGACGAATGGGAAATTGGGTACTGGAAGTGCCATGTAAAAATGTATGGAGAACTCAGTGAAAGGTTGCTGGAAGTATTAATACAATTATTGATAGCATTCGAGGAAATTTTATTCATAGGTGTATCATATATTTTTCTAAGATATCTATATTTATATATATATATTTTTCTGCATCTTATCAGATGTTATAATCATATCCATATATGAATATATGTATATATTTAATATTGCTGATTAATAAATCAACAAAAACGAATTTTGGCATTTTTATTTCATGATCCTTAAGCAGATGACCAAATGATCAATCCTGGGGGTGACTACTGTAAGTCAGTCGTCATGGCTTTAAAATCATCAGAGTATCCATGTACGATTAATGAAAATTGCTATACTTTTATTAATAATCAAATGGAAGCGAATATTGGCATTTTTATTTCACGTCCCTTGGCTAAATGACCAATTCTGGCAGTGTCTATTATATGTCAGTGGTCACCCAAATAGACTTGATATTAGACTTTGTAAACGGTACCAAATGAAGAACTGCGATCTAGTATAAAGCTCTTCGTACCATAAATTGTATACTGATTACTAAATTCTGATTAATAAATGAGTGAAAACGAATTTTTTGGTATTTTTATTTCATGATCCTTGACCGAATGATAAATTTTGAAAACTGGCTATTTACGTCCGGAAATCAACTCTCCGTTTTTCCAATAATTTAATGTACATGTACCTCAAACGATTTTGGGCCAATTTCAATTGCACATGTTGTCACGACTGGTCCAAATTCATTTCAAGCATCTGTACATCCTACTGAACGTAAAGATAAATTAAAAAAAATATGCGATTTAAGAAAATTAGTACAGGACCGCATCTGTGCCTTTGTAAATTTCGATTTGACGTTTTTTAACAGCAGACAGTAGAGCACACTTTGACGCGTGCTAGAGCATTTTAGTCTTCGTATTGTTGTGAGCTTACAGCAGGATCTACTATGCCATGATAGGAAAACAAAACGTGACGAAAAATCCGGCCGGTACGTGTCAGCACATTGTAAGGCCAACGTTACATTAACACATGGTTCCGGGTCGACGAATCGAACCGAGAAAGAGAACCGGGGAAACTGTACGTGCGACGAGAGGTGCACGCGCGTGCCGCGGCTAACGCAATTTGGCCTGCACGTGACTGTGCACGCGATAAAAGAGCTGCGTTGCCAAAGAGTACATGAAAATAGAAGCACGGCAGCGATCCTCGCTTCTCTCACGCCGCCGCGTCGCGCCGATGCGATTATTTCCGGAAAAATGTAACGTAATAAGCACGTACGTACATAATACAATGAGCAGACCGCGGCCTCCCGTGCAAAGTAAAACTCCTCAGGTGTCGATTTAGAAAACGGAAATTAGCATTCCTTTTACCATTCGAGAATAATCGCCTACTTTTTTTTATGGATGCACGCAGTGCACGTTCTTACTACACGCGTTGTTCACATTTTTTATATTCCGTAAAAGTTCTTTAAGGCGAGTCAACCCTCGTTGTACTTCGACATCGACGTTCGCTTCAGCATTATGTTATCCGTATACGTATCGGAAGATAGTACCCTCGTGAGACATATAAGTCTCACATGCCGTTGATTTAGGATGATCTATGCATGAGAGTAGTTTTTCAACGTCGAGAAAGAAAAATTCATTTTCGCTACGTTCGAATGGACCTTGGAATTGTATAAAAAATCTATTGATCTCATATATTAGTTTTCTATAAATGTATAAAATTCATATAATACTAATTTTACAAAAT
>SMSR01014154.1:60816-76277 GCA_019453355.1 Ceratina japonica
TTCAGATAATCCTAATTTTACAAAATATTCCAAGTATATTTAATAAAAGAATTTCTAATAACACTTTTGTTCATGATATGAGTTCTCTTACCATGAATGGACTGACATAAAGTTCAGATAATCCTAATTTTACAAAATATTCCAAGTATATTTAATAATAGAATTTCTAATAACACTTTTGTTCATGCTTCGAACTCCGAGCTCCTTTACCACGAGTGGACTAACAATTCTACAGCGTTTCGAAAGAAAACATAAAAGAGGGATGACATATAGTGTGATCTGCGCAACAGTAACAAGCCATATCTTTGTTCTGATTAAAGTCGGGAAGAAATGTTAGAGGAAAGTGATGAATGTTCTGGAAATTCGATTTCGAGCACGCTGCAATTGTGCCATCACGCGGTATCTTGTTACTCCCCGGCTTTTTCGCCCTTCTGTTCCCGAAAACAAGAGATACGTTGGAGTACTGAATAAAGGTTCGCTCTCCCTTGTAATTGCTTTTTGCTTCTTTGTTTGAACACGGTCACTTGAATTCGTTCACCCGGCTACCAGTTGTTTCCTTCTTTCTACGTACGTAAAAAAAGACTGATGCGATATTATAGGGAAGAAATTAATAAAAGTTGATTTAAGACGGTTCTCCATTCCGAACTTATTTGAATATGCATAAGGAAAGGGTACGAAAACGTTTTTAAAAAAATCCGTCTCTTTCTCTTTGCGGAAGATAGGAAATTTGCATTCTTAGAGTTTCTTTCCTAAAAAAATAATTGTGAAAATCGCGAGGTATCAAACAAGCGTCCGCCTGGTTGGCTCTGCTCGATCGAGCGAAAGTAATCACGACAGTCCCGATGCGACAGAATTATGCGGTCCTTTTTCCGTCGCGTCGCGAATTTCAACCGATAATAATTCGCTTCGCGCGTAATTAACATCGGCACGGCTTCTATCACAATTAGAAAATGCGCGCGTCACGAGCAGTGTGTAATTAGTCGGCGTAATTAAAAGGTGTATAACCGACGCGACGGTGGAAGGCACGAGCAAGTTACCTGATCGAGAAATAATCACATCGATGCCAGCCGAGGGAAATTTTATGATTCCCATTGAATTATTATAATTGACTGTCACGTTGAATACGTGCTCATTCAGTGAATTGATTTATACATGACTGTTATTATTATAGAGACGTAGACGCTTAATTCTACGTGCATGTAACGTGTTCATGTAGTATAATAAAAATCTTTCATTTGTGTACACGCCATAATTCATAATCCTCGGAGTAATTAGTTCATTTTCGTGACTGCGTAAAGATGAAATTAATTCTACTCCTCGTAGATCGTTAAATTGGAGATCAGTGATTTTGGCGTACTTGAAATTTAATTAAATACGCCTTTTTTTAATAGAATAACCTGTTTATTAAATTCTGTGAATAGCTATCGTTTAACGGATAGCGTGTTTATTAAATTCTTTGCGTAACTATCGCTCATCAAAGAGTCTTATGTACCTGTATTTTATTACAAAATTTCATGCTCCAGCGAATTTATTCTTTTGCATGATGAAATTGCAATATCATCGTCGTTTAAAGGGTCTCTTAGCCTCCGTTTGAATATCATCGCCGACGTTTATCTTAACTAGGAAAGCATTCCAATTATGACATATAACATGTTCCATTTACGAAAAATGTCAATCATGCACGTTTCTATTCATAAGTCTTAAAAGACTCTCACGTGTGATAAAAAATTTTCAGAAACATTCTTTCTTAATTAACAATCATACACAAAATCATTTAGTAAATCATGAATCCAATAAAATTTCAAATGGAGGAATATAAACAATTTTTATGTAACGACATAAGAAACTTATTTAATTAAGAGTAGAAATAATTTATTGTTCTCGTTCCTGGCTAGAATAATGTCAGGAGATGTAATAAGGCATTCAGTTAATTAAAGTCCCTCGAAATATTTACTCGATTTAATGGCTTCACACGTTATATGTATATGTATATAATTCTCCTCGTGGCGCGTGAAAACGGTGTTAATAGAATTAGAGAACTTTCGGTTCATTAAGAGAATGTAACTACAAAATTCATTTTTCCAACTGTGATAGTCGCTCAGAATTTCGACTTCGTGCATTTCTCATCGGATAACTCGTGCCGGAAAGTTAGTTCCTTTACTTTACCTGATTATCTTTCCCACTTGTCACGGAACTAGCATAATAAAGTTAAAGGACTTCTGAAATTACCGAGACATTAGTTTCGCATAGTACAGCGCTCGTTTAACGTTCTAACAAACCACGGGACATTAATTACCTCCTCTCATACAAAAATATTTTCGTTCTCCACCTACGCAACCGGGACTCTATTCCAAACACTGAAATGCAGTTGCAGTAAATGGCTTCGCAAATATCAACGTCTTCATCAACGTAAATTATGGATTCAGTATTAAACATTGAGAGAAATAATTTCTAATCAATTTGTAGATGCATGCGTTTCTTATTACGTTTCTGTAAAGTCCATTTGCTTGATTATTTATGTTTAATGGTCAGAGATTAATCACTTGATTCAGGAAATTGATCATTGCAGTGGTTTAGTTTCGGGTTCTAATTTTTGTTCACGAGACCCTTCAGGATAATTCCGAGTAGCAAAACAAGTAATCTGCGTAACGGGGAAACGGAAAAACATGCTCCTGAACCTTTTAGTAGCAAACAACGATATATCGTTGTTGGCTACGCTTGTGGCGAAGAGTGCCAACGACCACGATATATGAATGCATTGGCACGTGTGTTTTGCCAGAGACTTAAACTAACATTTCACGAACACAAACGGATTAAACGTTGAAATAAAAAAAAAACCGGTTTATACATTTTCTGCAGTCCGAAGCAGAAAGAATGGACGTCATATTTTTATAAAAATTATTATAGAAATCAGAAAAAACGATTTTTCGAATATTTTTTGTCTCTCTTTATGAGTCAATAAAATCTTCGACCCTCGACACTTTCTGTATACAGAAGTGTAGATAGAAGTATAATAATTTCTATTCAGAGGATTTATACTTACACCACATCCGATTCTAAACTATGCAATCGAAATCCGTGCGACCGTTAAAATGCAAGGGAATTTGGCGACGGATTTTTCACTCGGGTACTTGTAAAGTTCCACGTTTTACGGCGGAGACTGTCGAGGTACATGAAATCGTTCCAGCAATTCTATTTACGCTTCATTCATCCGTGGCATCTATAAAACACTAGGATCGCCGGCCAAGCCTCGCAATGTTTACAGCTCCGACGGAAAACTTTCCAAGCCAGTAACCTCACCCCGTGCGTTCAACTTTGTTTGAACTGGTTTGATTTAATTTCCGGCTGCCGCGTCACGCGAGCTCCGTTACAATAGGGCGACTAGAAACTTGCTACATCCTAGACGCTCCAATGGAAACTTTTCTAACAGCACTTTAATGATGATGAAATTCTAGTCTGTCTTGTCTTGTTACCCATTAACCGGGTTCTACGTATTTACAGAAAGGGTCGACCCGCGGGTCAAAGGGAAAAACCAGACCGAGTCCATGTGGCATGGGGGATGAAAAAAAATAATAAGTATTCAGGGAGCGAAGGCGCTGCGGCGATGATGAAATTGTTTGGCGTTTCGTTGGACTCTTTTTCATTTGCATGTTTATTATGTTCATTGAAATGAATGAGAGACAGTGTAAAAGGGAACATCTCTTGTTGCTTTATTAGGTCCACCTTCTTTACAACTTATTTACAACGTTTATTATAATTTCTTATGTTTCCCTCGCTCACAATCAGAGACACACAACGGTAATTTTAGACTTCGTTACGCGCATACAACTTGAAACGTTAATAAAAGAAATGGAGAAATCCAGCGAATTTAATTGTTCACGTCACAGACCGTATTTACATTTAATCTATTTCTGGAAACAGTTAATGCGCAAATTAATGTGTTTCGTTTGGTAAAATGTAACACGTTAACATCTTTTTATTATGGAATAAAATAAGAGTTTTACTAATAATTTGTAGCAAATTTATCTCTGTATACGTTAGGCCTAGTTCAAATACACAGACGCGAACTTTGATTAGGATTACCATTTATAAAATTATTAATTTGAAATGGAGAGCATTGGAACTCCGGACTTTCTCTCTGGAATTCGGACATATTTATTTCGAGACTAGATACGATATCACAAATTAAAAATTATCCTAATTCTAATTAAGGGGTCACGTACCTTTGAACTATATACAAAAAAAAGAGGGGCAATTGTATTATATTTTGCACATGCAGCTGGAAATATCTTTGTTAAATTGGTCGAAAGAAATCAATACCAAAGCCGATTTTGACCTGCTTGCAATTTTTTAAAATAAACTTACGTAAATAACAGTGAGTGATTATTCGTATCACGAATTGGCAAGCGAAGATTTAGAACGGAGTGTATTTATTTCGGGCATGTATTGATGGATATAAAAGATAAAAATATAAATAAAAATATAAAAGACACTCAATTTTGGGATTAAATAGAAATGTGAAAAAGGATTCTAAAAGGACATACAATTCTTGACACTGTGAAAGGCGTGTGACCCCTTAAGAAATAAGGAGAAACTATTATCGTGTAATGTAACGTATAAAATACGAATTTTCAGACATAGATAGAAATCCGCATCATTACAGAGAAATCCCCACGAACGTCCGAAAAATCAGGACAAATCCTGGGAAAACTCGGACAGTTGACACCCTTATCTTTAATGCACACAGTTCGGATTTCTTCGTTCGTCCTTCGTATTCTAAATCACAAAAGATATCTCACTAAAAACAATTAAAAACTAATATTGCTTCATAGAGAATTGTCAATCTGATTATTAATAAAAATTATTCATAATTGTGAATGAATCATCGGTTCGATTATTTGGTATTTACCTTCTTATATCGGGATTGTTCTAACTTGTTTTTTTACCCCTCATTCTGTATAGACACGTATAATATTCCATTTTGCTGTTAACACGTACGACGAATAATTCATTAGCTTCCTCGAACAGAAATGTTACACCTCGATACTTCTCATCCGTTGCATCTTTCGACACTATACATATACTATCACAACTATTTACACATATTAAAATAATTGCACATTCAAGTTACGTATAATCAATATATCCACACAGCCTCCATTTCTTCGGTTTCTCGTCGTATATTTATAGGCATTCATATTTATATTTATATATATATATTATCCTCCGTACGTTGCGTATAAAGTACCATACATCTTACTCGTTTAAATGCTTTAAACAATGTAGTACGAATCTGGCGTAACACGAAGAGTAACAAACACAGTCTATAATATTCGATTCAAACTGTAATATATATACGATCAAATATATTGAACATTATTTACACCGTCGTGACTCGGAAAGAATCATTCTTTACCAATTCTTTGGTTCCGAATTGCACCTCGTCACAATAAATTAGAGATTTAATGTTACACGGTACAAACACTTCGAATGACTAGTACAATGATTTCACATGATCTGCGACGCAGAGCACGTATGTGTCCAGTGTGAAGGACAGATTTCTCTGTCTTTTTAATACGAAGGTTAATCAATTCGTATTTTCTGATGCAACGCTTGACATAGGCACGCGCAATGTCTTTTGTTCAGCTTCTTTTAGATGCGTTACACTATAGTTTTATGCGTGTTTGACACCAGTTTTTAACTGCGTTTAGGGCTTAGGTTGCTCGCTGAAATCATACGCAGTTATGTCTATTGTCTCCTAGTTAGTATAGTGAAAGTTGTCTGTCATTTACGGAAACGTTTCTTGAATATTTATGGTAAAAGTTCATTAGTAGTTCTTCTGATTAAAACATGCTAAACTGACAAATAAAAAAAAATGTATAATATTAATTTCTTTGACTTATTAAAAAAGAAATTATTTAAATTATTATTGAAATGTTTTTTTCGAAGTATTGAAGCAAAGGATTTACTTACCTATTAATTACGCGATTAATTGAACGAGTTGATCAGCGTTGCGTGTATTACGACTAGCAGGACGCTAACTGACAATCGTCCAGCGAAATTTCCTGGAATCAAATCCAGATCCACAATAGAGTATTAAAAGTGAGAATATTTTTTTCGCAGTTCTCTTTTATGTGATATAGACACCGAATTACATGCTTTTCTGGATGCTAGTCGGGGAAATCTCATTTCCAGTGAAGCCAGAATTTTTTTAATGTGAAAATTTAAACGTAAAATTTTTGTAACACAATCCGGCTACATATTCCTACTGAATTAAATAATGCTTTCGAAGTGCGTTTATTATACGACATGCTTTTGATGGAAGTTTCTGCTAAAATGTGTTTGAACGTGTTTGATAATAACCGATTATCATTGATAACATTTCTCGCGCAATTTTTGCCTCGCCCTTAGTGTCAATCTAAGTTATCCTGCCTCATGATGAGTTTCCCCTTAGGGCGAGGAAGTTAAACTTTCCTTGATGTAAAACTTTTAGTCAATTTAGATAAGATTTATCGCGTATTTTAATTATCTATCCTCCTCGTACTTGGCAAATTAAAATACTCTTATTATCCAAGGGAATATTTCAGCTCGCGCTCGAAATTTTAAACGAATACGTTAGTTAAAATTTTTTTCACCAAAGCAAATATGATGTACCGCATATTTCAAATGAAAAGTTTAATTAAAATTTCCCTGTTTCAGTTCCCGCTCACGATAAATTCAGTTTAATTTACACAATTTCCGGTCGGCTACAAATAAAATAACTGAAACGGATAAAATAAAAATTTATCAGACGTAGGTTTTTACAGGGAGGATCTATTGTCAGCTTCGACTATTTTCCATTACTTCTTCGGGAGTAATACCATTGAATTCGTACGGCAGAAAAAGTTGATCACACAAAAGTTCATAGACTTCCTTTTTCGAAGGGGAATAAAACTGCCATCAGGAAATGAGAAACCCAATAAAGACGATATTGCGCCAGTAAAATTAATTAACGAAATTGACTAAAACCCAACGTCGGAGATAACTTCTTCCACATTATAAATTTATTAAGAACTGAAGAAGAAAAGTGAAAAATTCAGTATTTCCCTTCCCGACTTCTTCGGTGGACGGACGAGGGACGGAAGACGCGGGGAGTGACGATTCAATATCAGAAACGGGAAGGAATAACTGGGCCCGGAGAGGAGCAAGTGCTGACTAGTTAGACCGATTTAACCCTGGTGTGTAATTCAACCCTTTCGTTCCGGTGAAAGACGGAGGTGTGGCCACGACGAGTCGCAATCGGAGAACGACGAGCTGAAAAGCCTTCTTCGGTCCGGGGATGATAACAAGGAAGGCAAAAGGAAGAGAGAGGCTCTCGCGGCTGCAAGTTTCGCCGGCAAAATATCCGGGCGGTCTGTCAGTAAGCGCGATACACGCGCCAGGAACCTGTCGACGTCCATTACTTGACCCTTCGACACGGGCTGCCCTCTTAGGACTTTGCCCTTTGAACCCGACGCCGGCAGGATGTCGTTTTCGTGAGATCACACGTTAATAGGATAATAGGAGTATGAGTTTAGCAAGCTGAAACAGTGCACTCTTGATGACTCCCAGCAGTGTTGTTAGCTATTGTGCCCCGGGCGATGATTAAGGACAGGAGGTCCTGGATTTCGCAGGATTTCTTATGGCCACAATTCTGGAGAATTACAACGGGTGGTCGCGTACNAAGAGGAAAAGGAAAGGACTAGCGTACATGTTAATAACGGAGGTTATCTATTGCTGAAAGATGCNTGTGCCCCGGGCGATGATTAAGGACAGGAGGTCCTGGATTTCGCAGGATTTCTTATGGCCACAATTCTGGAGAATTACAACGGGTGGTCGCGTACAAATAATGTACACTACTTTCTTGTACGCCAAGAGAAAATTAAATGTTAAGTAAGAAAAATTAATTTCTTTCGATAAAAAATTAAGGAGGTTCGTCTGGTACATAGCAAATTAAATGCAAGTTATAGAAAAGGGAAGCTTGCTTGACTAACGGAGGTTATCTATTACTGAAAGATGCAGATTCCGTTTGTTGTGTTTATATATTTCTCGATTCATAGTCACCCAATCTACCTAAATTTGCAATTAAAATATTCGTTAAATGTTTCTCTTTAATATGACATAAGTTTCATTCAAAACTGTCTGTCAATACCTAATAAATTAGCGATAGAAGTCTGGGAAATCACTCTTCCATATGACTACATGTAAAATTGTAAAAAATATTTATATTAATATCTCATCATTAAAGTATCCAAATGACTTAAAAATTATTTTGAGGTATCCTGGTATACTGTTATAGACTATCAAATTTTTTTTGGAGATGTATCTGTTAATTCCTTAACCAGATGAACCTCCTTAAATTGCCTGATCCAATATTAAAATAGTTTTTAAATATTCGAATATCGATGTGCATATATACATATTTGCGCTCATTAACGTAATCATGTATCGATTTCGCTTTCAACTGCACGTTCATGCCTTCCTGCGGCACGATATGGGAAGATCGAAGGCAAAACGCTTCCGGTCGCGTGCGACAGAGAAAGATAGAGGAGGGCAGCGTGCAGATAGAGAGACTAAGATAGATAGGATAGATTAAGATACGTTTATACTAACTGGGATAGTAGATGACTTTGCGGGAGACGTTGTAGTTCGCCTTCGGTATACCGAGCAGGCATTTGACAATCGCTGCTTCCGGCAAATCCTCGTCCAGTAACGCCGTCCTTGATAAGATATCGTACAGTCCATCCTCGCGCGGCGTAACGGTGGACTTCACTGGTTGTTTTTCTGGAACATCCCTGAAACGAGAACGACGTTCACGAAATTATCATGCGAACTAGGGCATTGCGCAAATATAAATTTATTTAAAAAATAATGTCTTCTCAAATATTTATTACATAAAATATTTTATAGACTCTAAAACAACCTTTTGGTAAATATGTTGAAGATATTTTTCTAAAGCAGCCTTTTGAAAAATGTATTTAAGATATTTCTTTTAACTTCCGAATGCAGATATACAGTTTTCATATTTAATATACATAAAGATAATCTATTTCTGTGCTCCCTGGCAAGAATAACGTGATTTATGCGAATGTCGTAGATACGCCCTTCCAATTCAGAATTATGCCAAGAGGTTTATCGTTGAGAAGCTTCCTAAGGTACTTACTCAATTGATATATCCAGAGTGGGTCGCGGATACAGTCCTTCTGCCATACACGTTATCTCCACTCCGTCCTTGTCGTCTATGGTTTTCTTTCTGTGGGCAAGATCGAATTTGTCCTCCGTCGCTGGAACAAAAATTCATCGTTCAAATATTAGTATTAAAACTTAAATGTTTTTCATGAGTAACGAGTAAATGTTGAAATCATCGCTTTATTCGTTATCATATTATTTTATCGATTTTTATATTTTCTGCAAATACGACGTTTTTATGGACGAGTAGGATTCGCAGGGCAGCGACGTTCATTAATCAAAGGTAAAATCAGTGCGTAAAGAGTAGTTAATCATAAAGTCGAGAGAACAAGAGGAGCCTTCAAGGGAAAACGTGAAAGAGATATTAATTTCGCAGGATTACGTATCTCAGCTGGCAACTCTCAGATGGTTTCAAGTATATTTCAGGGAGAAGTTTTCTTGGCTAGCCACGTTCCCTTCAGCGAAAGCGGCTTAGCTTTCGTGTGGAGATNACCTGACTCTGACTGAACGCTACCACCGGAAGATTTCAATTTCATATAGCTTAAAGAAAAGTATCGGAGTAATCCGCGGATTATANTTAATCAAAGGTAAAATCAGTGCGTAAAGAGTAGTTAATCATAAAGTCGAGAGAACAAGAGGAGCCTTCAAGGGAAAACGTGAAAGAGATATTAATTTCGCAGGATTACGTATCTCAGCTGGCAACTCTCAGATGGTTTCAAGTATATTTCAGGGAGAAGTTTTCTTGGCTAGCCACGTTCCCTTCAGCGAAAGCGGCTTAGCTTTCGTGTGGAGATGGAAGTTCGAAAAAGAGAAAAGGAACAAAGTTGTACCGCAACTTGTACCACCTCGACGAAGAAAAAAACAACTTAAGACATTTTAAACCGTGGCTTTGCTCCAGAAACGAGGCACGAGGAGGAAGCATTAAAATGCTCGAAAGTTTCAATGCACGGGTTAAACGCGGACTTTTTACCAGTTGATACAAAAGAGAAAGTGGACAGCTAATTCCATTATATACCTTTTATTTAATAGCAAAGCAAACTTGTTATTGGCTCATAAAATAATCAAAAGTCGTAATTTAAATACTTTCAATTATAATGATAAATAATTATTAAGTTATATTATGTGCTCATTCTAATTTATATAGAATTAAAGAAATGATTTATTAGTAGACTAACATTTTTATATAAAATAAATTCTTTAAAATCTACGGCAACATGTAATTTGATTTTGATGTTTCGTATATTGGACGAGCTTTTTTTATACTATTTCCGTTTTGAAATTTCGTACAAAAACTGGCGGTCTATTTATCATGTTTCATGTCCAATAATCAATCTACCTCTGATATTTGATACTGGCTAGACGCGTAGACTATATTCAAGATGAAACGATATCGGAAACTGGGATATCCGTTTCTCTGCTACCAGGGCTTCCTAAATTATCCCGCAAGTTTTGAAGATCTTTTTACGAACGAGAGAAAAGAAAATAAGTCTATAAATTTGAAGACCCTGATGTATTATAGTTTAGGATCAAAATAAGGCGACTTGTATTTCACCCCGTGTCCACGTTTTTATCCTCCTTTACGATTAAAAACTAAATTTGGGTCACCGTCACCCCGGGCGACCGTCGAGGGTTAATCGACTCCTATAAATATCTCATTTTACATAAAGTAATCTAGCTATAGCCCGGCCTGTGCATAAAAACTACATAGACCCTTATAATTCGCTTCATTCTCTACTGATAATATTCCGCTCGCCGTGAGCACGTGACCTAATATGTAGCACGATTCCATTTTCGAACATTTCAAACCGCTCTTCTAGGAACAATCGGTCCCTCGGGAAAGAGCCAGGGAGCCTGACTCTGACTGAACGCTACCACCGGAAAATCTCAATTTCATATAGCTTAAAGAAAAGTATCGGAGTAATCCGCGGATTATATTAATAATCTTGGCCGAGAAAATTGATATTTTGTACCGCATTTGCCGAAGACGCGATATTACTATGATCTAGTGTTTAGCAGTGCAGCTGAGTCAGCTGGCTAAACGAGAAGCCTGAGAATTTAATCGCTTGCTTATTGCTTCGCAATCGTAGTATACATTACACAATGTATTATATTCTTCTATTACGTATTCAATAGTAAATAATATAAGATCGTAGTATACATTACATAATGTATTATATTCTTTTATTATGTATTTAATAATAAATAATATATAAATACAATTTCTGTTATCATTTTATATTAAAATAAAATGATATCTCTTCTAACAATTATTTCATTTTACTTTAATCATATGTGTAACTAAAATCATCATTTATTTCTATTATTATTGAAAATTCTTTCATATGATTTATCAGTTTACTGTCATAATAGATTTTGCGAAATTATCGTTGATGAGACGGTAATGGAGCAAGCGGTGTACTTGATACGAGTCGACATAAGGGATCACAGAGTAATGTGTCGATTGGCGATTGGAAGGGTTCAATTACTGGCGGATATATACTTACAATACACAATCATGGAGGCGCTCGCAGACTGCTCGTCCGCGTAGGTAGATATGACGCACGTGTACTCGCCGGTTAAATCAATACTGGGCTTATTCAGTTTCATAGCTCGGTACTTGGTGAACGGGTTGTCACTGGCTTTGTACTTCAGGTCGACGTACTTTCGCGTAGTATCGCCGGCGAGAGGATCCCTCCCGTATATCCATTGGTAAGCCACTTCATTGGTGTTGAAGAACCATTTCACGACTAGTCCATTACTCGGCGTGTTTTCAAGATCGTAGTCGCAGTCCAGAATCACGTAATCGGTCTCGTCGGCCTTCACCATCGCCGGTACGTTCACGCTTTTTATCGTTAACTGCCAGCATTCTGAAAAACAGAACAATGCCATCGGTTTTAAAAAAAGTAGAAAAGAACTTCCTCTATTCTTAAATTACGAAGAATATAAACGTGAATTTATACATTTTTTATTTTGATTTCATTTATTCTCTTTTTATTTCGTTCTAAATTAAGGAATAGTTTAAACAATAAATATTCTATCCTAAAAAATAGGACTACGAGCTGGTTAAAGGATGAAATTGCAGTACATAGATAAATCATTGAATTCTGGCCCAAAATACACATAAACGTGAATTTAAGAATTTTTTATTCTGATTTATTTTATCCTTTTTTTATTTCGTTCTAAATTAAGGAATAGTTTAAACAATAAATATTCTATCCTAAAAAAATAGGAGTACGAGCTGGTTAAAGGCTGACATTGCAGTACATAGATAAATCATTGAATTCTGGCCCAAGATACACATGAACTGCACGTTATCACTATGTAGAATATACCAGGGTAAGCGTTCCTATGTAATACCGGGTAACTATTTACCCGCCGACGTTCGCCCGCTACGTGTGTATATCGGCACAAAATTGAATGAGTACGTAAAGTAAGTGCTTGTAATTTTTCTCATCAGCGCTGTAATAGTTTTTCAAGATCGAGTTATCGCCGTCAGTCGTCGTTACAGCGAGCGCAATAAGTTCATTGTCAGACGATAAAAAGTGAAACAGCGGGGAAGAAGGGGAATAAATGGAGGTTGATAATTATGAAATATTGTCGCCGGGGAAAAAAGCTCGCCCAATTAGCAGGAAAAGCTTTTTCCATCAGACTTTCTTCCGCCAGCCGGCAATTTTTTCCGCCTCGTAAACGCTGACCGCTCGCGTGTCTCGCGTTTTAGCCGGCGGCCCGAGTTTCCCGCCGGCACATCGCTTTGCGTACAACGAAATTCCTTACGGGAAACGTACGTCGACGCGGTTGCATGAAGATGTCCGAGACGCGGGCATGAACTCGCGGAGTAAAAAAACGAGGGAGGAGAAACGGGCCGGACGTTCGTTATAAATATTCCCGACGCACGTAAGGAATCGGCCGACGCTATACCGCGATGGTAGTTACTAATTGCTCGGTTGATTGAATTTAATTTTCCGACGGTGCAGACGGACAGTCGACGGGGCCCTCCGGAGAGCTTTTCCGCTAAACTGTTTCATAATTTCCGTTTCGTGCCGCGTTCGCAAGTAGATCGTGAAGTGCCGTAAAAGGAGTGCTCGGCAACTTCGTCAACTTTGATTAAAGGTCCCGGCTGACCATGTAATTTCGTAATCACGTTCCGGCGAACGACGTAGGTTTACATTCTGAGAAATGTACACTTTCGTTCAGAAGTTCTAAGAGCGCTTACTGTCCCTCGAAACGTCCTGGCAAATATTCCGAATTGAGGACCATCAGAGACCATCCCGACCAGCCGTTATTAATAGACAGCGAATTGTCATGCAAAGTGAAACTTTATGTCAACTTACGTCAATTTATATCAAATTATTATAACACTTAATGCGGTATAAAATATATTCGAGGAATCGTTACTTGTGTTAATTAACTGATATTGCGTAGTGCATTCAATTCCATCTCGCGAGTATAAAAACTGATACTCTGCGTTTACGCTTGCGCCATGGCTACAGTTTTTACCTGTGCGATACTGATAACGATGAAACCCATTCGTTTGAAACTAAGGACAACGGTAAAACAGGAAAAAACGGCTGATACCGTTCACTGGTCGAAAGAAATATTATACCTCGTAACGCGCGTTATTAATTACAAACGCGATACGATCGCGCGATGTAGGAGGAACGATAAAAAGATTGTTCTCTCCGGTGACTGGTTTGGATTCACTAATCATAATAATTACACGATCGGAGGCATTGCGATTCGCGCAGCCGGCCTTCTTCCTACACTCTTTCCCGGGACGCGATCTCGGGGCGTTGCATAGAGAGAGAGAGAGAGAGAGAGCTTTGGCAGATCGCGACTACCGATACCGTCCACAATATTATGATAAATTACGTGTAATTATGTCGGTAGCTCGGCACGCTTCACGCGATGTAAGGGGCAGCGCCCACTTCGCTCGCTGCCAGTTTATCCGACTGATAAAAAGGTGGACGAAGGAAGCTAGACGCGGGAATAAACGATTTGCATGCTACCAACTTAATCAGCACCCACACCTTATGAACGATTCTTTACCACCATCTACAACCGAGCAACGTCTCCTCGAACGCGCTTATCGCGATACGAAAAATGGTGGAAAGTCATGCTCGCCAATATTTTCCCCCTCGGCCGACCATCAACCTGGTTACACTGATAATCTCCGGCTTGCATCACGCATATAGGAGCAAACCGCGCGGATGTTCACTGTCGGCCATTGTTAGCCGTCGTTAGCCGATGGCTACATTATGTTACGCGTTCCATGCTTAACAATAGATTATTATGTTATAATAATAGAACCTCTGGTAGTATCACTAGCTCCGATTACATCTCGTTTTTTAATTTCAGATTAACGTGAACATCCACTGCTCACATCTTGCAAATTATCAGTTTCTGTGTAACGTTCAGTCAGATCTTTGAGACCTGCACATCTTTTCACGGTACAAAATAATTATAAATTTAAAACTTCTATTCACGAAAATTTTAATATAAATTTTTAGTATTATGCATAGACTGTCATTTTTTATTATGTATCAATAAAAGTTGCCTCGTGCCACCAAAAATAGAAGATTGACATTTCCAATTAAAAGTTAGCTCTAAAATTATATTGTCAAGGCAAGTCGCTATAATAAATTAGAGAAATGATAAACAGACTATCAAAAAATTAATAATTACGAACACGTAAAGAATTTTAAGAATTCAAGATTATTTTGTAAATATTCGAAAATGTCGAACTGGGAATTCTTGAACTGTAAACAGGGAAATGCACACGAGCAGATGTTAAACACCGCGCGGGATATGATCGAGCAATACGTTTCGCATGTAAACTTTACAATACGGCTCGCGCAGTTACGCCGACTAAACGGTTCGCTTTAAAGCTTGCCAAGTTTCTCAAGAACCTGCGAAGCAGCCAAACTACGGCTCGCATTGTACACATGCGTCGGACTTCCTCGGTACATCACGCCGAATTAGTGTTGCTTGTTTACGATAATTGTACGTAACGCTAATGTGTGGTACCAATTTCGGGGAACAAGAGAAACGGGAACAAAGAAAAATTGATAATTCGTAATCCACTGGTTTCCGAATATATACACTAGAATTCGTATCGTGTTCGCATTATATATTTATACAACTGATTATTAATTTATTCATAACCATTTCTGGTAAATATGTTAAACATGTGCAAAATTTATTTTTGGGTATTTGCATAGGTAACAATGTGAAATCCGTTTATCCGCTTTTCCAAA